>JAXCGZ010007814.1:0-2500 GCA_037179515.1 Halocaridina rubra
CCTACCAGAGTCTGTTAATTCATTCATGAATATGTTTGCAGATGATGCAAAGATTGTGAAGAAAGTAAAAAACGAGAACAATGGTAGAGAACTTCAGGAGGATCTAAATAATCTGCATGAGTGGTCAGAAAAGTGGCTAATGAAATTCAATACCTCAAAATGTAAGGTAATGAGAATGGGTACAAGTGCAAGAAGGCCCAAGCTTGACTACTCGGTGGCTGGAGTACAACTTCAAGAGACAGAAAATGAGAGAGATCTAGGAGTAAACATACTGGCAGATTTGTCTCCAGAAATACATATAAATGGCGTAGTAAGGGCAGCATATGCATTCTTATCAAATGTAAGGGTAGCCTTCAGGCAAATGGACAAGGAAATGTTCAGAAATATTTATGTAACCTATGTGAGGCCAAAACTCGAATATGCAGCCCCCTTTTGGAATCCGCACTTGAAAAAGCACATAGCCAAGCTTGAAAAAGTTCAAAGACATGCCACGAAACTGGTGCCAGAAATACGCAATCTCGGTTATGATGAGAGGCTGAGGGAATTAGACTTACCATCACTCGAAGCTAAAAGAGTAAGGGGGAATATGGTGACAGTCTTTAAATTCCTTCATGGTTATGATATAGTGGATAGGGATCGATATTTCGATATGGCTGGCTCTAGAACTAGAGGTCATAGTTTGAAGCTTCGTAAGAAAACTTCTTTGCAGGATGTAAGAAAATACTTTTTTAGTGTAAGAGTAGTTGATAATTGGAATTCGCTAAGCGAGGAGGTAGTTAATGCTATCTCAATCCATAGTTTTAAGGACAGGTATGATAAGTATGACTAAGTCTAAAATGGAACCGATGAGGAGACGGGAAGATACGAGCTTTGGGCTCTTTCCCGTAAACACAATTAGGTAATCACAATTAGGTAATCACAATTAGGTAATCACACACACACACACACACACACACACACACACACACACACACACACACACACACACACACACACACACACACACACACACATATATATATATATATATATATATATATATATATATATATATATATATATATATATATATATATATATTGTCATGTCGCAGGTTGGCTCATGGCACAAGCCTCCCGTTGCGAGACTACAGCTGAAGGTATTTTGAACTTAAATAGGTCTGTCCATGACAGTTCGATGTTAAGTCTTCCTTCAGTTACGGTTCTTTTTCTGTGGCTACAGCTTCACTGAATATGCTTGGATATTCATCACACATCTTTTATTATCCCTTCACATCCGACAAGTCATTACACTCTCCATCTCTGTTTCTCTTTACTTTATGTATTCTTCGTGCCCAGGCCCCGATGATGGAGAGAAATCAGAGTGGGGCTCGGTTACTAGCGGGGTACCACAAGGCTCGGTACTGGGTCCCCTATTATTCATCGTATATCTAAATGATCTGGATTTGGATATCAGTAGTAACCTAAGTAAATTCGCAGACGACACTAAAATAGGTAGAACTATAAATGGAAAAGAAGACATTCATGCTTTACAGTAAGATCTAAATAGATTATCTGAATGGTCTGACAAATGGCAAATGGAATTTAATGTTGAAAAATGTAAAGTAGTTAAAATGGGTACTATAAAAGACAATACTAGTTATAAGCTAAATAACCATGAAATCATGAGTTCTCAGTGTGAAAGGGATTTGGGATTTCTTGTGAGTAGTAGTCTTAAGCCAAGAGAGCAATGCACAGCAGTCAGAAATAAAGCAAACAGAATTTTAGGATTTATCTCAAGAAGCGTTAGCAATAGGACGGAAAAACTTATTTTGCAGCTCTATCTTGCATTAGTTAGGCCCCATTTAGATTATGCTGTGCAATTCTGGTCACCCTATTATAGAATGGAAATTGAATCCTTGGAGAGAGTGCAGCGAAGAATGACCAAGATGATACACAATATCAGAAATCTACCATATGAGGACAGATTAAAAAAACTTAATCTACATTCTCTAGAGAGGCGAAGAGTTAGGGGGGATATGATTGAAGTGTATAAATGGTTTAAAGGGATTAACAAGGGAGATATTAATAAAGTTTTAAAAATTCATGATCAAACCAGAACTCGTAATAATGGATTTAAGCTTGATAAATTTAGGTTCAGAAGGGAAATTGGTAAAAATTGGTTTGGTAATAGAGTAGCTGATGCATGGAACAAGCTTCCTAGTAGGATAGTAAATGCCAATACCTTAGACACCTTCAAATGTAGATTAGATAGACATATGACAGAGGTAGGGTGGGTATGAATAGGTTAGTGCTTATTAGAAAAATCATAAAAAGAAAAATAGAATAAATAAGTAGAGTAGAATAGAATAGGTTAGACATGCTGAAAATACAATTCAAATATGGAGCTGCCTCGTGTGTGCCAGTAGGCATGTTGCAGTGTCCTCTATTCTTATGTTCTTATGTTCTTATGTTTTATTTTATAACTTTTTTTTGGCCCGTCCTGGTGTCACTATCATATA
>JAXCGZ010007814.1:7500-70000 GCA_037179515.1 Halocaridina rubra
ATATATATATATATATATATATATATATATATATATATATATATATATATATATATATATATATATATATATATATACACCTATTAACACGTTGAGCAATGACTGCTCGTCTCTAAAATTAGTGTGGGTGCTGCTTCAGAAAATTTTTAGACATTGTTTTAATAATGTGTAAAACGAAACAAACCTATAAAGAGAAAATTTATACATTAAGCTCAAGGAATATATAATGTACAATCATAGTGTAAATAGGGTGTGCTGCAGTTACGCAGTGCCTATACAGGAGCTGCCACAGTACACGTTGGTCATGAATGTTGTGGCTCACAGCAGGCTATTATTTCCCGCTAATTAGTAGACTTGCCTGACTCTGTTCAAAATGTGTTTCTTTTCTCACACCTATTTAACTTCATTTAGCCCGTCCAAGGCCTTCATCTTTCAATAGAAATGCACATTTAGATGAAATAAAAATAGTAGAAGGGATGGTTACATTTGCCAGACGCCATTAATCATTGCCCGACGCCATGTTCAAAAACAATATATGACTTTTGATCAAAATAGAATAGGGAAGGAATAGAGAAAGAATGGGTTTGATTTTTTTAGTGTAACGTCCATTTCAGAGCATGCATAGACGAGATTAGGCAAACCTAAGCGATACAACTCTGAAAAACTCAAAAAAACTTCTTACAAAAGCCAGCCTCCAAACTTGAGAGTTTTCTTTTTAATCGCATATTGGTAATGTGTAAACTAAAATAAATAATGTTTTATTATCCTTTTTATCCTTGAATTCAAGTTTAATAAACAGATGCGGGTCAATACAATTAAACTCGTGAGATCTTCATACTTCATTATTCGTGTCATCTTACAGTTTTCTACACACGTAAGCAAGAACAATACAATAAACAAAGTGAAAACAAGAAAGATATCACCATTATCAATCCAACATATTAGTCAAATATATCAATAAAAAATTTAATATACTACATCCCTCCTTTTTTCAGAATCATTCTCTCAAATAAACCAACTTTATTGAAATCATACAGACATGTGCTTATGGTCAAATATTATTTAAAAAATAAATCTTTATTCTTCAAGGAACATGAATTTTAAGATATGCAGGTGGATAAACTATTTTCTTTGGCCTAGCTTCAACTTCATTACCACAGATATATTGATCACTAGCACAGGGGTCACCGTTGTTCATTGCTAACTGAGACCATGAAAAAGTGACTAATAACGAAAAACGAACACCGAAAGTATTTTTCTCATTAGAATCAGTGTAGTTAGGGTCTAATAGGGACCACCCGTCCTACATCTATAACTTACGAAATGCGATGTTATTTTCGAACATATGTAAATATAAATACAAAAATAGCAATAAAGGAAAAGAAATAATATTTTCTTTTATTGGTGTGACACAGGAACAAGCAAGAAACATTCCCTTATCAGCCCAGGTCTCCAAGAAAACATGAAGATGAGGAAAAAGTAGACGGCTAAGGAAAATTTAAAAATAGGGGAGTGATACACAATAGGAAAAAGACAGGCTGAAAGAGTAGTCAAAGTACTGAAAAACTAGAAATATGGCAGGATTAGGCCCTGAAATGACGATATATCTGCTTTTAAAAGGAGAGAGGTTAAGAATTAGGAAAGAAAGGAGGAAGAGAGTTCCAGGGTCTTGTGAGACAAGACCGCTTGGCGAGTTTTATGCGGCTTGGCAATGGGACAGGGATGCAACTTGCCAAGTCATCAGAGCAGCAATGGAAGTAGTAGCAATATAAAAAAAATTGGATTATACCTTATGGCATAGAGAAAGAGAATCCAGATTAAAAGTAAGAAAAGGATCATTGATGAATCTGACTGCCTTAGATTCAACCGTATCAAGGAGATAAGTATAAGAAGATGCACCCAAGATGTGCAAGCAGTATTCTAAGCAGGGATAAATAAGACCTTTCTAGATTTTATGTAACTGTGAATAGGAAAAGTTCTGACGTAAACGAAACAGAACCCCCAATTTTTTGGATGCAGATATAGGAATTTCGATTTTGTGATTCCTCCAAGACAAATAAGAAGGCTATTTGGATTCCTAATATGTTAATAGAATTAAGAGAGTAAATTTCGTTAGTTTCGAAGACAATAGGGCTATCAGGAAGAGAAGATGATAAAGAGGTAACCAGGAAAAAAATCAGAAATACAAAGAAATAAAAATACATTGCACAGCATAAGTAAAGAAAAACATGCTTTGTACATATAAATGAATTTGTGTGGACGAACTCGTGACATCATGATACCATACGCCATTAATATCATCTATTGATGAAACAGCTGGAAAAATTTTTGTCTTTTTCCTCAACATTTTGATGATGAAAGAGTAAATTGACAATAATTGTGACCCCCTGTATTTGTATTTCCTGGAATAATCATCACTTTCATAACATTCATTACTAAGGTCTTTACATACGGTATTTTAATTACTAGAGTCTTAACTTACATCAAATACAGTACTATTATCTTAACGTTCATTCCAAAATCTGCATTTATCCTCCAAAATTTACAGTTTACATATGAATTAAGTTTCTTCTCTTTACACCAGCACCATCCTCATTTTGCCCACCATTACCACTTTTATCAAGAACAATGTGTGGTGCATCACTAAACTTAGCAGCCATCTTAGTCTCTTTTTTCCGTTGTAAAACTACAGCCCTACCAACCTTTAGTGTCTTTTCCGTTACATGTGACCTCTTGTCGTAATACTGATTCTCCTACTCTTTGTATAAAGTATCCCTTTTCTTTATATCATCCTCACGTATACTGTGATCAAAGCATAAATCTGGCAACTTAGTTTTCAGTTCTCTGCCATACTAAAGTCCTACAGAACTAACATTTGTAACACTATGTGGTGTACTTCTATAAGCTTTGAGGAATATATTTAATTCATTCTTCCAGTCTTTCTGTTCAGCAACCAGCGTTTTTATTGCCTTAAGCATTTTTTTTATATATGCTTGTGACACCAGGACGGGCCAAACAAGAATAATAAAATAAAACAGCCCTCATCGCGCCTGGGCACGAAGAATACATAAAGAAAAGAGAAACTGAGATTAAGAGTTTAATGACTTGTCAGGTGTGAAGGGATAATAGATGTGTAATGAATATACAAGAATATTCCGTGTTGATGTAGGCATAAAATAAGAACCGTAACTGAAGGAAGACTTATCATCGAACAGTCCTGGACAGTCCTATATAAGCTTACAAATCCTTCAGCTGTAGTATCGCAAAGGGCGGTTGGTGCCATGGGCCAACCTACTACATGTTGTTCCACTTCCCCATTTGCTTGTGGAGAATAAGGCGCTACTTTCCTATGTACAGTTCCATATTAATTAGGAAAACTTCTGACCCATGTGCTGTAAAAGGTGTACTATTATTTGACTAAATAAGATCAGATAACCCATGACAAGTAAACCAGTCATCTAAGAATTTTGTGACTTTATCAAAATTAAAAGAATACAAAACTCCAACTTCAAATTACCTAGAGTAATACTTAACAGCTACCAAAAGACATTCACCACCTGGAAATTGACCACAAATACCATCACTAAATATTGCCAAGATCTGTCTGGTAAATGTGTAGGTTACAAAGGATCAGGTTTTTATTAACACACATTAACAAGTATGTATTACAAGTCTTTTACAAAATGTTCAACCTTTCGGTTGATACCAAGCCACCAAACTTTTTCAATAACTTGATGACTTTCTTGAGCTAATTCAAGAATTCTGGTTCTCAATGATTTAGGAATAACAATTATATGTAAATATTAATTTAAAAAAAAACATCCAACATAGGTAATTTCACTACAAGCAGTTTTAAATTTAATGAGATCTTACTAATCACCAGCTTTAACAGCTTTACTAACATCACACATCTCAGTATCAGAACACTGTTCAATTTCTTGAGTAGTCAAGGCTACTGGAGTGGCATTTATGGCTACAAAGTATATATATATTTATATATATATATATATATATATATATATATATATATATATATATATATATATATATATATATATATATATATATATATATATATATATATATATATATATATATATATAACCAAATAAGCAGATTACATATGTGAAAACATGAATCATTTTTACCCCGGAACGGGGCTTGAATCTGGGACTTATTATTACTAAACCAAGGTGCTACCAACTACACCACAGAAGGTTAAAGGGAAACAAACCTCACAGCTTATATCTGCTATGGTAGGAATCAACACATTCTATCTAAATGCCACTATGTTCATATTACAGATTCCCCAACCTCTCTCGTGGTTTCGTTTTCGCATATAATTCAACTCCCAATCTCATTCGGGACCAACAGTTACCAAATAAGCACATTACATATGTGAAAACATGAATAATTTCTACCCTAACCAGGGTATCTCACAACACCAATTCACCACATCACCCACAGTCTCACTGTTTCATTGAGAGAAGTATACATGTTGTGTCTAAGATATCTTTAACTAGTGTTAAGTTTTCTATTGTACTCTCAGGAAGTGTTTTTTATTATTTAGGTTTGACAACCCCAAATAGTATGTTTCGGTCTTTCATATAAGGGTTTTGATCCTTTTTATACGTGTTTCAGTAATTTCCAGTATTATTGATTGTTCTCATGTCATTTATGTGTATTTGTTTAGTTTTAGAATTTGTACTCATCTACAAATGGAGTAACGAAATAAAATCGGTTACAGTATAGTTGTGTATACATATCCACCCCACTTCATCGCTATGACATTAACGACGAGAATGGGATAGGTATTATAATGACTACACATCATACACAGTTATAGAGCTTCATAGAACTTTACAACCATCTACTTATCTTGAACAGGTAAGAAACATAACAATTCATACATTCAAATCTTTGCTCAAGAAATCGTGGGAGGACATCAGCAAGACATTATTAAACTCTTGCACAACACCATCAGGATCACACATTTTATTACACGATGAGCTACTTTTAAGAAGAAAAATCCAACCTCATCCTAAGCATACATGCCCATGGTTCTTTTCATAT
Source organism: Halocaridina rubra (assembly GCA_037179515.1). Classification (NCBI taxonomy): domain Eukaryota; kingdom Metazoa; phylum Arthropoda; class Malacostraca; order Decapoda; family Atyidae; genus Halocaridina; species Halocaridina rubra. The sequence goes on from JAXCGZ010007814.1 coordinate 12,574, forward strand.
CGTTCACTGTCAACAACCCATTGAAATGCAGTCATTTAGCTCCAAGCAGTACAATGAACTTAGTTTTAACCTACCTTGAAGTATTAACGGCATTGGATTAGAACCACGTTCCTCTTGTACAGGACGAAATTTTGAAGAAAAAACAATTATTCAACACAGAAGAGTAGTTCTTCGAATTACTGAATATAATTCAACAAACCATTCAGCACCACTGTCTGATGCTTATTCTAAGCATAGTGCCACAAATCCTACAAGTATAGTGTCTTCAAACTCTTAGACAAATTCTCTAAAAGTGTCTCAGCAAGTTAAAACTCCTACTGTAACCCCAATGTTTCAAGATCACACCTCTAGCCCTTATCCATCAGACACCACTTCCAGAAGTATCTTACAGGTGTCTATATCAAGCAGAGCTGTGAGAGCTCCTTGGTAGTTAACAGAAGAAGTGTAAGTGTTACTTGTCACATACAAATGGGCAAAATGATCCTTAGCATTACAGTTCAAAGGCCTCAGTAGTCCACCTGAACCTCTAGTAAGTGTATAAAATATGCATAGTTTCCACATGGGAAAAGTTAATGTGAAATTACCATGGAGAATTTCCCATGTAATATTATCTGTGACAGCAGATTCCACATTATAAATGGAACGCACAACACGACTTCGGTAGAGGAACACAAGCGATCTCTATAATAATTCCCTTTACTATAGAAAATATAACTAATACCACATACGCAGGTATACACTCTCTGATATATCTGTTAACACTACCCTTGTCATTCAACAGTCAGCACTCCAGCTTTTTTTGTTTGATCCCAGGGTTGGAAAGTTAAAAGCATTAGGACTATTTCTAAAAACTAATTAAAAAGCATATGCTGTTAGTAAACTCGAACAGTACTAGTTATGGAAAAAATGGACTTACTGGCAAATTTTTCATCCTATTATAAGAAAATGCTGGAAGTGTGCTTAAAAGAAACTTTAATGAACAGCCTCCAGCTTTGATATCTTTTCTTGACCTTAGATTGCACACACACACACACACAAAGGGGAATGTGGCAGTAAAAGAGGCTGTAAAGGTGGTGGCACTGGAAAACATACAAACAGTTGACTATAAAGAGACAGTAATCGAAAAAATGAAAGACGTTGTGATGGAAAGGGCAAACCCACTCATCAGACAGGCACTTGATAAGGAGAAGACAGTGGTAATCTCAGGCATAAGTGAATCCCAGTTGCCAACATGGCAGGGGAGACTTGAAGAAAATAAAACTAGGGTTGTAGACCTGATAAGAAAGCTTGGAGTAGTATGTGGTCCTGAGGATATTGTAAACATACACCAACTAGGTAAATATTCGAGGGAAGGAAAGCCGAGACCAACAAAAGTAACCTTTGAGAGAGGGGAAACATGTAGGGAAATATTGTTGAGAAAAAAAAGTCTAAAAGACCTTCAAGAATGCAAAGAAGTGTTCATTAGACGATACAGAACACAGGAAGAGATGGGAAAGATCAAAAACTTGTTGCAAGAGGCAAGAAGGTTAAATGATGAAAGAAATGAAGAAGAGAAGAAAAATTTTCGTTACAAAATACTTCCAGACAAAGGGGAGATAAAGAAGATAATGACAGAAGATCAGGGGATGGGGCCTCATTAAGATTGTTATACACAAATGCTGATGGAATAGCTGGTAAGGCAGTAGAATTAAAAGATAGGATTCACAACAGTAAGGCAGATATAGTAGCAATTACAGAGACTAAGTTGAGTGAGGACATAAACAGTGTCACAGTTTTTCCTAAGGGCTTCAGAATACTAAGGGTTGAAAGATCTGAGAGGACTGGTGGAGGGTTAGCACTGCTCATAAGTGAGAGGATTCAAGTTGAAGAAATAAACTTGGCTATAGAAAGTGAGTTCAGGGAATTTCTTGTTGCTCGCATAAATACTGGATCAGAGAGCATTATAATAACTGTTGTATACAACCCACCAAGGAACCAAAATAGGCTTGAAATTTATGAGGAAAGTCATATAGGTACTATTGAAGTCATAAACTCAGTTGTTAACATGGCACGGGAGAAAAAATGTAGGATTTTGATTATGGGAGACTTTAATCATAAAGAGATAGATTGGATAAATCTTGACCCACACAGTGGTGAGGACTCATTCGGGGCAAGATTCCTAGATTGCGTACAAGGGAATTTCCTACACCAACATGTAATGGAACCAACAAGAGCCAGGGGTGGGGATGAGCCATCACTACTTGATCTAGTGTTCACAGATAATGTGTTGGATATTGAAAATATTGAGTATGAACCACCAATTGGAAAAAGTGACCACTGTGTGTTGTTGATGGAGTATATCATTGAAGATATTCTTCCTGAGAGTAGAGGCACTGAGGACATGAGGAGGAACTATCCGAAAGGAGATTACATCAAAATGAATGAGCTTTTTGCAGTTATTTACTGGAGAACCTTATTTTACAACAAATCTGTGCAAGAAATGTATGACATCTTTTGTGAGAAATATGGGAAGATAGTAGATTGCTGCATACCTGTCACCAAAGTAGGTGTAATTCATGCCAGAGAAAAATGGTTCGATAATGGGTGTAAAAGAGCTAAGGAGTGGAGAGACAAATGCTGGAAAAGGTATAGGAGGAGAAAAAACATAAATGCCTGGCAAACCTACAAAAGAGCAAGAAATGACTACCTAAGTAAAATGAGAGAGGCAGAGAGAGATTATGAGAGGGACATCACCAGGAAGGCTAAAGAAAATCCCAAGCTTTTCCACAGCTTTATCAGAGGAAAACTGAAGGTAAAAGAACAGGTTTTAAGGCTAAAGAGAGCGGATGGAAGCATCACTGAGACGGACGAAGAGATCTGCAAAGAATTGAACAAGGAGTTTCAGTCAGTATTTACAGTAGAAAATACCCCACCCCCTCAGATTGCAGTGATAGAAGCTCAAGGGCCGGTATTAGAGAATATCAACCTTACAGCCACAGAGGTATGCAAAGCGCTGATGGATTTAGATGTTCATAAAGCTACAGGTCCTGATGACATATCCCCTCATGTGCTTAAAAAATGCGCAAACACAATATCAGTGGCACTAAGTATCATATTTAAGGAGTCACTGGAGTCGGGGGAGATTCCAAGATGCTGGAAACAAGCAAATGTGATACCTATCTTCAAAAAGGGAAGGAGGGATACGGCTCTGAACTATAGACCAGTTTCCTTGACCAGCATAGTTTGCAAAGTTATGGAGAAACTACTAAGGAAACATATCTCTCTTCACTTGGAATCCTTCAACTTTTTGTCAGTGAGGCAACATGGCTTCAGAGAAGGTAGATCAACAGTAACAAACTTATTAGAATTTTATGATGAAGTAAGCCAAATCTTACAGGAAAGAGAGGGCTGGGCAGATTGCATATTCCTAGACTTCCAGAAAGCGCTTGACACTGTTCCACATGGGAGACTTATAAGGAAGCTGCACTCAATGGCTAGAATAGGTGGAAATGTTTTGGAATGGATAAAAACTTACTTAGAAGGAAGGGAACAGAGGGTTAGAGTAAGACACTCAGTGTCTGAATGGAGAAGAGTTAGTAGTGGAGTTCCACAGGGTTCAGTATATGTAAATGACCTACCAGAGTCTGTAAATTCATTCATGAATATGTTTGCAGATGATGCAAAGATTGTGAAGAAAGTAAAAAACGAGAACAATGGTAGAGAACTTCAGGAGGATCTAAATAATCTGCATGAGTGGTCAGAAAAGTGGCTAATGAAATTCAATACGTCAAAATGTAAGGTAATGAGAATGGGTGCAAGTTCAAGAAGGCCCAAGCTTGACTCCTCGGTGGCTGGAGTACAACTTCAAGAGACAGAAAATGAGAGAGATCTAGGAGTAAACATACTGGCAGATTTGTCTCCAGAAATACATATAAATGGCGTAGTAAGGGCAGCATATGCATTCTTATCAAATGTAAGGGTAGCCTTCAGGCACATGGACAAGGAAATGTTCAGAAATATTTATGTAACCTATGTGAGGCCAAAACTCGAATATGCAGCCCCCTTTTGGAATCCGCACTTGAAAAAGCACATAGCTAAGCTTGAAAAAGTTCAAAGACATGCCACGAAACTGGTGCCAGAAATACGCAATCTCAGTTATGATGAGAGGCTGAGGGAATTAGACTTGCCATCACTCGAAGGTAGAAGAGTAAGGGGGGATATGGTGACAGTCTTTAAATTCCTTCATGGTTATGATAGAGTGGATAGGGATCGATATTTCGATATGGCTGGCTCTAGAACTAGAGGTCATAGTTTGAAGCTTTGTAAGAAAACTTCTTTGCAGGATGTAAGGAAATACTTTTTCAGTGTAAGAGTAGTTGATAATTGGAATTCGCTAAGCGAGGAGGTAGTTAATGCTATCTCAATCCATAGTTTTAAGGACAGGTGCGATAAATATCACTAAGTCTAAAATGGAACCGATCAGGAGACGGGAAGATACGAGCTTTGGGCTCTTTCCCGTAAACACAATTAGGTAATCACAATTAGGTAATCACAAATGAGTACAAGTGCAAGAAGGCCCAAGCTTGACTACTCGGTGGCTGGAGTACACCTTCAAGTGACAGAAAATGAGAGAGATCTGGGAGTAAACATACTGGCAGATCTGTCTCTAGAAATACATATAAATGGCATAGTAAGGGCAGCATATGCATTCTTATCAAATGTAAGGGTAGCCTTCAGGCACATGGACAAGGAAATGTTCAGAAATATTTATGTAACCTATGTGAGGCCAAAACTCGAATATGCAGCCCCCTTTTGGAATCCACTCTTGAAAAAGCACATAGCTAAGCTTGAAAAAGTTCAAAGACATGCCAAGAAACTGGTGCCAGAAATACGCAATCTCAGTTATGATGAGAGCCTGAGGGAATTAGACTTACCATCACTCGAAGCTAGAAGATTGAGGGGGGATATGGTGACATATCCCGCCGGTGGAGCTGCTGAAGGCGGGGGGGGAAAGTGTGGTTAAGAAATTGTTGGACATATGTAACGCTGCCTACCTTACAGAAATCGTACCTCCAGATTGGCAGAAGGGAATTATCAGCCCAATTCTGAAAAAGGGGGACAAGACTGAATGCGACAATCACCGAGGAGTGACATTGCTGTCCCATGCTGGAAAAATTTATACTCGAATTTTGGAAGGAAGGTTGAGACGATGTGTGGAGGACGTTTTGGATGATAGCCAATATGGTTTCAGACCGGGACGTAGTACTACTGACCCAATATTTGCTGTTAAAATGTTACTGGAAAAAAGTTGGGAATGGGGCATTGACAAATATGCCCTATTTATCGATCTCCAAAAGGCTTTTGACTGTGTAAATAGGAACCACCTATGGAACATATTAATGGATGAACACTATAGAGTGCCACCGAAGTTGGTGAGAGCAATAGTAAGTGAATATTCAAGTTGCACCAGCAGAGTAAGAACTCAGAAAATTGAGAGCGAGGAGTTCTCCATCAAGTCGGGTGTAAGACAAGGCGATGTGCTTTCACCACTTCTGTTCATAGTGTTCATGGATAAATGCATAAGAGACATAAAGATCGGCGAGAATGGAGAGGAAACTTTGTTGTATGCAGATGATGTGGTGGTGCTGGCTAGTTCCGCAGCAGATATCCAAGAAGTAGCAACTAAATGGTGGACTGGAATGGAGAGTAACGGAATGAAGATCAATACCCAAAGAGGTAAAACTGAGATAATGGTCATATCAAGAAACAAAGAACGGCTGCTAGATATATATATTGGTCAGGACAAACTTCACCAGGTTGACAACTACACCCATTTGGGGGTAAATGTCGGAAGTAACAACATGCAGGAGGTAGAAATAAATAACAGAATTGCGAAATATAACAGAAATGTTGGGTTGATGTACCCTCTACTCCGAGATGCCAACATACCAATGAAGTGCAAAGTCACAATTTATCAAAGCATCTTAAAGCCGATATTGCTCTACGGATCAGAGACCTGGTCGCTCACAACGAAGACAAAATCAAAGCTGCAAGCGGCCGAAATGAAAGTACTCAGGCTAATCAAGAATGTTACAAGAAGAGACAAAATTAGAAATGAGTACATTAGGAATGAAGTGAATGTGCTACCCCTGCTGGATGATATAGAAAAGAGCAAGCTGCGGTGGTACGGACATGTAATGAGGATGGAAGAACATAGAAAACCAAAGAAGTACCTTATTTGGAAGCCGCAAGGGAAGAGGCCAGTGGGCCGACCAAGGAAAAGATGGCTGGAAGGTGTGGCGACGGCTTTGGAAAGGAGAGGAACGTCTCTGCGGGAAGTGGAAGAAAATAACTGGTACGAAGAACGAGAAGACTGGAGAGGGTTTCTAAGAGGAGTGCCAGCTGACAGACAGTAGTGTCTACCAGGCATCTTGGTGATAAGGTGATAAGGTTATGATAGAGTGGATAGGGATCGATATTTCGATATGGCTGGCTCTAGAACTAGAGGTCATAGTTTGAAGCTTTGTAAGAAAACTTCTTTGCAGGATGTAAGGAAATACTTTTTCAGTGTAAGAGTAGTTGATAATTGGAATTCGCTAAGCGAGGAGGTAGTTAATGCTATCTCAATCCATAGTTTTAAGGACAGGTACGATAAATATCACTAAGTCTAAAATGGAACCGATCAGGAGACGGGAAGATAAGAGCTTTGGGCTCTTTCCCGTAAACACAATTAGGTAATCACAATTAGGTAATCACAAATGAGTACAAGTGCAAGAAGGCCCAAGCTTGACTACTCGGTGGCTGGAGTACACCTTCAAGTGACAGAAAATGAGAGAGATCTGGGAGTAAACATACTGGCAGATCTGTCTCCAGAAATACATATAAATGGCATAGTAAGGGCAGCATATGCATTCTTATCAAATGTAAGGGTAGCCTTCAGGCACATGGACAAGGAAATGTTCAGAAATATTTATGTAACCTATGTGAGGCCAAAACTCGAATATGCAGCCCCCTTTTGGAATCCACTCTTGAAAAAGCACATAGCTAAGCTTGAAAAAGTTCAAAGACATGCCAAGAAACTGGTGCCAGAAATACGCAATCTCAGTTATGATGAGAGCCTGAGGGAATTAGACTTACCATCACTCGAAGCTAGAAGATTGAGGGGGGATATGGTGACAGTCTTTAAATTCCTTCATGGTTATGATAGAGTGGATAGCAATCGATATTTTTACATGGCTGGCTCTAGAACTAGAGGTCATAGTTGAAGCTTCGTAAGAAAACTTCTTTGCAGGATGTAAGGAAATACTTTTTCAGTGTAAGAGTAGTTGATAATTGGAATTGGCTAAGCGAGGAGGTAGTTAATGCTATCTCAATCCATAGTTTTAAGGACAGGTATGATAAGTGTCACTAAGTATAAAATGGAACCGATCAGGAGACGGGAAGATACGAGCTTTGGGCTCTTTCCCGTAAACACAATTGGGTAATCACAATTAGGTAATCACACACACACACACACAGAGAGAGAGAGAGAGAGAGAGAGAGAGAGAGAGAGAGAGAGAGAGAGAGAGAGAGAGAGAGAGAGAGAGAGAGAGAGAGAGAGAGAGAGAGTAAAAATGAAACTGCGATTGTTAAACGTACTTATTTATCAAATTTTTCATTCTCTAAAAACAAAAGAAACTAAATTTGGAAATGTGCAAAAAGGACATGCTTATAAACAGTCTCCAGGGTTGGCATCTTTTCTTGACCTTTGTATGCACAAAACACAAGTGACTTTGTACTACTCAGTTTTTCTCGTCTGAAAAGACTGCAAATGGTAAAACATGCTTATTTGAAATGCCTTTGAATAGACACCAACTTGGATGCCTTTTTCTGACCAAATTAATTCATGACCTTAGAATGTACAAACCCATACGATTAATATGCCATAATAATACCCGATGATAATGCATTTACAGCAAAAAATTGCTAAGGATATGTCATTTAATTTTATATATCATTTGCAATATACTTCCACCAAGCAAGGCGTATAAAGTGTTCTACAATCTTTTTGGCAAAATGGAGTTCTCTTAACAGTGGTCTTCTGCAATGGGATGTCATGAAAGTTAGAAAAAAATATGGATGGCACAATCGAATTGGTGCTCGGAAGTAAGAGACCTAACTTGATACCCTGGATCTATTACATTTACTGGAAGTAGGAGGATTTCAAAGATGAGTTTAGTCTTTGCTTAACCTTTCTTGGTCTGTTAAGCATTCCTCAATATAATTTTTAAGTTTTAACCATGTATCTAGAGCAGTGTTTCTCAATCTTATTTTGGCCATGCCACACCAAAGCATCTCTAAAATCCTGATCCCCCCCCCCCCTGTGACATATACACACGAGTGTGGGGAGGCTGAAAGTACCTTGTGGACCTATTACATATATACATACACACACCTTCCACCAAAATAGGAGTTATTCATACCAAAGAGAAATGGTTCAGGAATGAGTGTAAGAGAGCTTAGGAGTGGAGAGACAAATGCTGGAAAAGGCATAGGAGGAGAAAAAACATAAATCCCTGGCAGACTTATAAAAGAGCAAGAAATAATTACCTAAGTAAAAGAAGAGAAGCAGTGAGAGACTATGAAAGGGATATCACCAGGAAGGCTAAAGAAATCTCAAATTGAATGTAAAAGAACAGGTTTTAAAGGTAATGAGAGCGGATGGAAGCATTACTGAGACAGATGAAGAGATCTGAGAAGAAGTGAACAAGGAGTTTCAGTCAGTATTTACAGCAGAAAATACCCCACCCCCTCAGATTGCAGAGATAGGAGCTCATGGGCCGGTATTAGAGAACATCATCTTTTCAGCCAAGAGGTATGCAATACTCTGATGGAGTTAGATGCCCATAAAGCTACAGGTTCTGATGATATATCCCCTTATTTACCTAACAAATACGCTAAATCAATATCGACGACACTAAGTATCATGTTTGTCAAGTCCCTGGAATCAAGGGGAGATTCCAAGATGTTAGAAACAAGCGAATGTGGTACCTCTCTTCAAAAAGGGAAAGAAACATACAGATCTAATTATAGACTTGCTTCCTTGACCAGCATAGTTTGCAAAGTTATGGAGAAACTACTATGTAAACACATCTCTCTTCAACTGGAATCCTACAACTTTTTGTCAGTGAGACAACATGGATTCAGAAAAGGTACATTAACAGTAACAAACTTAATAGAATTTTATGAAGAAGTAAGCCGAATCTTACAGGAAAGAGAGGGCTGGGCAGATTGCATATTCCTATGGAATGGATAAAAACTTACTCAGAAGGAAGAAAACAGGGGGTTAGAGGAAGACAATCAGTGTTTAAATGGGGAAGAATTAGTAGTGGAGCTTCATAGGGTTCAGTTTCAGGGCACTTTTGTTCCTTGTATATATGTAAATGACCTACTAGAGTGTGTAAATTAATATATGAATATATGTTTGCAACTGATGCAAAGATTGTATAGAAAGTAAGAGATGAGAACTATGGTAGAGAACTTCAGGAAGACCTGAATAGTCTGCATGAGTGGTCATGAAATTCAATAGTTTTAACTGTAATCTAATGAGAATGGGTACAAGTGCAAGAAAACCCAAGCTTGACTACTCAACGGCAGGAGCAGAACTTCAAGAGACAAAGAATGAGAGAGATTTAGGAGTAAGCATACAGGGCGATTTGTCTCCAGAAATGCATATAAATGGCATATTAAGGGCAGTATATGCCTTCGCAAATATAAGGGTAGCCTTCAGGCTCATGGATAAGGAAATGTTCAGAAATATTTATGTAACCTATGTGAGACCAAAGCTTGAATACGCAGCCCCCTTTTAGAATCCACACTTGAAAAACTACGTAGTTAAGCTGGAAAAAGCTCAGAGACATGCCACAAAACTGGTGCCAGAAATACATAGTCTCAGTTATGAAGAGAGGATGAGGGAATTAGACTTACCATCAATCAAAGCTTGTAGAATGAAGGGGATATGGTTTTTAAAGTCCTTCATGGTTATGACAGAGTGGATAGGGATTGATATTATGATATGGTTGACACTAGATCTAGAGGTCATTGCTTGAAACTTCGTAAGAAAACTTCTTTGCAGGATGTAACAAAGTACTTTTATAGTGTAAAAGTAGTTGATAATTGGGATTGGCTAAGCGAGGAGGTAGTTAATGCTAACTCAGTCCGTAGTTCTAAGGACAGGTATGATAGGTATGACTTAGTACAAAATGGAACTGACCGGGAGACGGGAAGTTACGAGCTTGGGCCTTCTTCCCGTAAGCACAATAAGGTAATTACACAAATATTTTTATGTATGCATACTGTATATGCACTGTATGTATTAACTAGCACACACATTCACATTCACAGAGACTGACTAGAAAAAAAAATTCACTGTTAATAATACATTTTCAAAATGCCCCCCTTAAAAATCCAATAGCCCCCATGGGGACGTGCACCCCACGTTGAAAACCACGGATCTAGATTATCACTGAACAGGTTGTATTCTTTATGGATACCATCTAGTACCACACCAATAGGCTTGAGCCGAGTAATAATGGTTTGACGCCTATCCTAATGCCCCACTGCAGGCTCGAACATAGGTCCATCACCTCCACAAGTCGAGCACTCTACCACTGCGGCAGTCCCTTATATGCCAAGAGAATCTGGCATTCCACAATTTCCCCGGTTTACATCCAAGTACTGACCAGACCCTAAAGGGATTATCCTCACTGATCGAACGAAAAACGGCATAGCCACCATGGTATGACCCTTGGCTATACCATGCTTAGAAAAGGATTTTGTAAAATAGGTACTGTTTGACTGCCTTCCCAATAACTGCGTCTGTGCTTTAATTATGGCAAAATAGGTACTGCTTGACTGGCTTTCCAATAACTGCGGCTGTGCTTTAATTATGGTATGGCCCTTGGCTATACCATGCTTAGAAAAGGATTTTGTAAAATAGGTACTGCTTGGCTGGCTTCCCAATAACTGCGTCTGTGCCTTAATTATGCCGAATCTATGGGACTGAGAGTCGATATAAATTTAATTTGCTCTTCCTTTTATTTAGGTGTGCTTCATGATATCATCATCACAACATATGAAATATGAATTTTGAGGTATGGATTCCATACTTCATGCAAAGTCTGCCAATAAAGAGAATTACTGAAATGGATACAAAGAAAAACTGCATGCTGATATCTCTGGGTAGTGAAACTTATTGTACTCAGGCTAACCCATGTGAGCAGAAATCTTTGGATGACTTAGTTAAGCTGTTAAAAGAACGTTTCATCATGAACCATCATATAATAGAAGCTTGATTGAATTTGAATAACTGAAAAAATGCCTGGTGAAGGTCTTCGCAATATTTATGCTGACCTGACACTCGCAAGAGACTGTAATTTAGGAGACTAGTTTGATTCCAGGGTCTATGGCCAATTTTTAAAGGCCATTGACAAATAGGTCAAGTTTTTAAATTGGCAGCTGAGAACTTTGATATGCAAGTGATGATGTCCGCTGCCACTCTCGAGCATATATTAAATTTTGAAGAGGTATTTGATAGTGAAAAACAGAAGTTAATGCATTACACTTGAAAACGTCTACTGACAGGAAATATGTTAGTTGCCGGCATTGTGGCTACCCACATCGTAGTGAGGACAGGAGATTTTTGAATTTATCCTGTGCAGTTTGTACAAAAAAGGACACCCGAAACAGGGGTCCAAAAAGCTCTCACAGTGAATGGGACCATAGTATGGTTCAAATGGATGATCGATAGGCCAACTCTGTCAATTGGAAAAAAAAAAGACGAAAGGTAAGAAGAAAGCTAATGCTATTTACGAAGAGGTAATCGCTGAAGCAGATCGTGATAATAATCATCTACTTAGTTTGAGAGAAATTTATATCGCTGAAGCAGAAGATAGTTTACCAAGTGTAGAAGATGCTCCTACTGTAAAAACGAAGATTAGTTTAAATTTGAATGCAAAAGAAATTTCGTTTGAAGTGAGCTGTGTATTTGGAGATTCTACCTAAGGCTGTAATAACATTACTCAATACCCTGAAGTTAATGTGGGAAGTTCTGACTGATCATTCCACTCCTGTTCCTATATTATTATATCCAGAACCAGTACTTCTTCCTAGGTCTGGTTGGATTGTTAAGCCCTTGACCGTTTAAATTTGTAATCTATATGTGAGGTGCATGTTCTTTAACTTGCATTGACTTCTTCATTTTAGAATGACATGTATATTTTTTCTTTTTTTAAGAAGTTGTGTGAGACTTTAAGTATCATTATTTTGAATTTATTTTAATTTGTGTAATCATTATAAATAATTATAGCTATTTGCTCTAGACACGTATTAGTATCATACAATAAGAAATATTTTGACAATCGATAAAATTTGTTTAATAAGTTTAGATTTGACTATATAGTACAAGAATCTGTTATCAATGTAAATTTTAGTACTTATGTTTTTTACTTTCTCTATTATTACTTTGGCTTTTGTTGTTTAAATTCAGACCTGGAAGTATGTATATAAACACTATGAATTTTTCAAGGTTTAAGTTCCCTAATTAATTATATCATATAATATGACATATAATGTCAGTAGAAGGTGAAGCTACTGTAATTACTATAGGGGCATCATGGACATTCTTCAATCCTTCCATAGCCATGCACACTGTTTTTCCATGAAGTTACTCCGATTTTACAAGCATCACTGAAACATAGGCTTGGTCTAATAGGACTCCTCCGGTTTGTTCTGCATTGGGTAGATCGCAGTCTACTCACAACATAAGAATTATGTGAATAATTAACTACCACATACAAAAATATAAAAAGAAAGAATAAAACCCCAGCTTCAAGAGAAGAAATGATGTACTTGTGTCAGGACTCTTATGTGTATTTCCATTTTGCTTACAATCCCTTGAATTTTTTGATTGCTCTATTTACATTATTCCTTATAACCTTTTTCTTTTTTAGATCTCTCAAATTAAACCAGAGTAGTGGGTCCTGTTTCATGCCATTGGCTGCAATTCTTTCATTTGGCATGAATAATGAAATGTGCCAGCTATTTGTTTTAACCAGAAGGAAAATAGTTAGTGTTCAAGTTATGAAGAAATATAAATGATACATTTTTCTAATTGACAACTAGGCACTTGAGGCATGTGAACTTGTGAAATGGCCAGTATCTTGTCCTTCCAGGACAGAAAAACATGTATGATGCAATAACATTTGTGGATGAATTTTATATTGTACCTTGATAATTATGTTTTTACCTTTATTATTTCTAAAAATTAACACAAAGTTGAAATAACCTGAAATATTTAAAGTCAATACGCAATATAAATTTAATTGGCTACTAGTCAAGAGTATAATAGCTAAAAAATTTCAAGAATGAAATTTATATTAATTTCCGTTTCAATAAATTGTGTTGTCGTATATTTAGCTAAATAAAATTCAAAATCTTACCATATTTGTAGAAAATAGTTCTGATTTAAATAATAATATTCTTTACTCATGTAAATCATTTGGTTTAAAACATAAGAACCCCGTTTGCTACAGTGTCACCACAAGTTTACAAATTTTCACGAGCATAACTGCTTGTATAACAGCAATATCACTTTCCAACTAGTTATTTTGGCATTAATATAGTAATAGGTTAGTAGTGCAACCGCAGTTTCTGCTCTATCTATTCACACCACCATTGTCACCCAGCACTCCAGCTGTTTGGCTTTGATTCATATAGGTGTTCTCAGTACTCCCACGAACATATTAGCTCCATGTTTCTATGTCGGGATGATGAATGATTCTTACTAATATTACATTTTGTGAATTATTCACTGACACCGCCAGTTACATAAGTTTTCACCTAGTGATTTTCACATGATAAGAGTGATGAGTTACCAGTATCTGATCAGTCTGCTAACACCAGCTCTGTCAACCAGCCATCGACGATACGACGTTAACCTGAGATGTATTGGGGGGAATGAATTAGTGACTGCTTCGAGTGAATTCTTTTAGCCCTATCCAGGGTGTCATCACTAAAGATGGGGGAAATCAGGATGGGAAGCAGTTGGGGGAAAAGCACGGAAATGAAGTAAATTAAAGAGAGGGACAGACCCTCTTGCTAAAAACCATCCATCCAACAATTTTGGTTATATATATATATATATATATATATATATATATATATATATATATATATATATATATATATATATATATATATATATATATATATATGTAGTCACCGCGGCTTAAGCGGTAGCATCCGCGACTTTGAGGCGTCAGGTCGAGGGTTAGCGCCCCGTCACGGTCTGAGGTTAGCAAGGGCATGCACTCAGGGTAGCGATTACATCTACCGAAACAAGTCCTTCGCAAGGAGGCAACCGTCCTAGCCCTTGGTAGAAAAGGGAGTCCGTGACGTAAAACCGGAACAAAAAAAAAACAAATATATATATATATATATATATATATATATATATATATATATATATATATATATATATATATGTGTGTGTGTGTGTGTGTGTGTGTGTGTGTGTGTGTGTGTGTGTGTGTGTGTGTGTGTGTGTGTGTGATTACCTAATTGTGTTTACGGGAAAGAGCCCAAAGCTCGTATCTTCCCGTCTCCTCATCGGTTCCATTTTAGACTTAGTGATACTTATCATACCTCTCCTTAAAACTATGGATTGAGATAGCATTAACTACCTCCTCGCTTAGCCAATTCCAATTATCAACTACTCTTACACTGAAAAAGTATTTCCTTACATCCTGCAAAGAAGTTTTCTTACGAAGCTTCAAACTATGACCTCTAGTTCTAGAGTCAGCCATATCAAAATATCGATCCCTATCCACTCTATCATAACCATAAAGAAATTTTAAAGACTGTCACCATATCCCCTCTCACTCTTTTAGCTTCGAGTGATGGTAAGTCTAATTCCCTCAGCCTCTCGTGTGTGTGTGTGTGTGTGTGTGTATGTGTGTGTGTGTGTGTGTGTGTATGGGTTCACAATATCACCACACACTTATGAACTCCATAGAACCATCATCTTAAATTTTACGAATTTTTGACAACATCACCAACAAAATCACTTTCCACCTACTTATTATGGCATGAATATAGTGAGGGGTTGCAGTACCACCCCATCCTTTGATCGGTCTAATAAATCAACCTTGTCACACAATACCCAGCTATTTTTGTCTGATGCCTAGTGGCGGCTTGTGTGTAGGCACTTCGGTACTGCAGCACCATATTTTCACTTGATGTTATCGATAACATTCAGTATACTGAGTCTTTTTCTTTAATTCTTTCTTTATACTTGTATATTATATAATCCTTAAGCTTAATATCAATAGGCATCCCCAAGTTAATGAAAAATTACAAAAATCTTTGTATGGAACTGTGCGATTCACAGTTACAGCGAAGCGGTGTTTGACTGTTGTGAGTACCTAATTGTGATTACCTAATTGTGTTTACGGGAAAGAGCCCAAAGCTCGTATCTTCCCGTCTCCTCATCGGTTCCATTTTATACTTTTTAGTGATACTTATCATACCTGTCCTTAAAACTATGGATTGAGATAGCATTAACTACCTCCTCGCTTAGCCAATTCCAATTATCAACTACTCTTACACTGAAAAAGTATTTCCTTACATCCTGCAAAGAAGTTTTCTTACGAAGCTTCAAACTATGACCTCTAGTTCTACAGCCTGCCATATCAAAATATCGATCCCTATCCACTCTATCATAACCATGAAGGAATTTAAAGACTGTCACCATATCCCCCCCTCACTCTTCTAGCTTCAAGTGATGGTAAGTCTAATTCTCTCAGCCTCTCATCATAACTGAGATTGCGTATTTCTGGCACCAGTTTCGTGGCATGTCTTTGAACTTTTTCAAGCTTAGCTATGTGCTTTTTCAAGTGTGGATTCCAAAAGGGGGCTGCATATTCGAGTTTTGGCCTCACATAGGTTACATAAATATTTCTGAACATTTCCTTGCCAATGTGCATGAAGGCTACCCTTACATTTGATAAGAATGCATATGCTGCCCTTACTATGCCATTTATATGTATTTCTGGAGACAAATCTGCCAGTATGTTTACTCCTAGATATCTCTCATTTTCTGTCTCTTGAAGTTTTACTCCAGCCACCGAGTAGTCAAGCTTGGGCCTTCTTGCACTTGTACCCATTCTCATTACCTTACATTTTGAAGAATTGTATTTCATTAGCCACTTTTCTGACCACTCATGCAGATTATTTAGATCCTCCTGAAGTTCTCTACCATTGTTCTCGTTTTTTACTTTCTTCACAATCTTTGCATCATCTGCAAACATATTCATGAATGAATTTACAGACTCTGGTAGGTCATTTACATATACAAGGAACAAAAGTGGCCCTAAAACTGAACCCTGTGGAACTCCACTACTAACTCTTCTCCATTCAGACACTGAGTGTCTTACTCTAACCCTCTGTTCCCTTCCTTCTAAGTAAGTTTTTATCCATTCCAAAACATTTCCACCTATTCTAGCCATTGCTTGCAGCTTCCTAATAAGTCTCCCATGTGGAACAGTGTCAAACGCTTTCTGGAAGTCTAGGAATATGCAATCTGCCCAGCCCTCTCTTTCCTGTAAGATTCGGCTTACCTCATCATAAAATTCTAATAAGTTTGTTACTGTTCATCTACCTTCTCTGAAGCCATGTTGCCTCACTGACAAAAAGTTGAAGGATTCCAAGTGAAGAGAGATATGTTTCCTTAGTAGTTTCTCCATAACTTTGCAAACTATGCTGGTCAAGGAAACTGGTCTATAGTTCAGAGCCGTATCCCTCCTTCCCTTTTTGAAGATAGGTATCACATTTGCTTGTTTCCAGCATCTTGGAATCTCCCCTGACTCCAGTGACTTTTTAAATATGATACTTAGTGCCAATGATATTGAGTTTGCTCATTTTTTAAGCACATGAGGGGATATGTCATCAGGACCTGTAGCTTTATGAACATCTAAATCCATCAGCACTTTGCATACCTCTGTGGCTGTAAGGTTGATGTTCTCTAATATCGGCCCTTGAAATTCTATCTCTGCAATCTGAGGGGGTGGGGTATTTTCTACTGTAAATACTGACTGAAACTCCTTGTTGAATTCTTTGCAGATCTTGTGCACATGTCTGAGATGATAAGTTGCACACTAGGTAGAGAAAGCACTGTCACTCAGGCAGTGCCGACCCTGTTGTGCAAGTGTAAGTAGTGTTTTTTTTTAACTGAGCATGTGTTGTGCTTAAAAACCATGTACCATATTCTTGAATGTGATAAAGTGTAGAATTAGATGATTATTATGCTTCCAGCTATTATTTTTAATCATATCTTTTTCAGTTCTGAGATTGATTGGGGAAGAACATTGTGGGCTCAGAAGAGGAAGACGATGTGCGGATCAGATGTTTGCGGTAAGACAGGTGTGTGAGAAGTTCTTGGAGAGAGCTAGGGACACTTTTTGAATTTTTATGGACTTAGAGAAATTGTATGACAGGGTACGATAGAGAGGGGTTGTGGAGGATGTAGTGACTGTATGGAATAAGTGGAAGTTTGTTGAATGTGGTGAAGATTATTTACATGAATAGTAGAGCATGTGTGAGAGTTGAGAATAGCATGAGTGATTGGTTTGAGGTGAATGTAGGGTTACATCAAGGTTGTGTAATGTCGCCATGGTTGTTTAATGTGTATATGGATGGAGTGGTAAAGGAAGTAAATGAAAGAGTATTAGACAGAGGCTTGGAACTAGTACGTGAGGATGGAAGGTTGTAGAAATTGAATCAGTTGCTATTTGCAGATGATACTGTACTAGTGGCTGATAATGAGAATTAATTGAATTGTTTGGTGACTGAGTTTGTTAGTGTGTGTGAAAGAAGGAAGTTACTGGTGAATATTGATAAAAGTAAAGTAATGAGATGCACGAGGAGTGTTTATGTTGGCAGATTGAATGTAGGAGTGAATGGGGAGTTGCTTGAAGAATTTGAGAATTTGAAATATCTGGGGTTGCATGTATCAAGGAGTGGATGAGTGGATGTAGAGGTATATCACAGAGTAAAAGAAGCAAGTAAATGTCTAGGTGGGTTGAAAAGTGTAATGAGAAGTAGATATTTAGGAATGAATGCAAGAATGGATGAAAGGAACAAGTTGAATGTAATCGAGATTAGGTGTTTGAGAAGTATGATTGGTGTATCTAGAATAACTCTAGTAAGAAATGAGGATGTCAGGCAGAGAACAGGTGTTGGGATGAAGCTGTTGGATAGATTATGTCAGAGGGTGTTGAGATGGTTTGGACACATGACAAGGATGAGTGATGAACGAATAGTGAAGAATGTGTAGTGCAGAAGTGATTGGAGTTAGGTCAGGAGGGAGACCTAGAATGAGATGGATGGATGGCGTGAAAAGGGCATTGAATGCATGTGGAATGTCAGTGGAATAGGGAAGAGTGCGTGCAAGAGATAGGAATGAGTTGAGGAAGATTGTGGATAGAAAATACAGGCCCAAGGGATTTCTCGCACCTGCTAGCTCAGTGAACTGTGATGGATGAGTGTGAGGGTAGTTGCACTGTTATGAAGCAGTGGGGGTAAACCAGCTGGAGCTGTCTGGTTCCATAGCAGAATATCCTTGCCCACCTACTTTGTGGGTGCCCCAAGAAGGGTGGATGGGGGGAGATGTGGCAAACCTTTATCTCCAAGGAGATGAGATGAGTGGTTGAGGTATGTGTGGAGCTCTTTGAATGCACATTTCTTGGCTCAGCCATCCCTTTACAAGGGGAAATGAGGCATGTGTATATATGTATGTATATGCTATTTTACAGAAAATTTAGATAATTAAACCATGGCCTCCTTGCATTTCCAAGAAATAAGTTCTGTGACTTTAAGAAACAAACAAACAAACGAACAAACAAACATTTATTTCAATTTTTGTACAATGGTTATTCTTCCAAAAGTATAAGTAACTAATAAGTAGACATGCAAATGAACTAATAAGTAAGAGGGTAATACATACAGTTAAATTAAATGTAGCTTTCATAGAAAATAATAATGCTGTAATAAAAATGTTAACAATAATGTTAATAATAAAGTAGTAATAACAACACTAGATACAGTATCGTTATTATTGGCATCATTACCATATTTGTTTTCCTTACAATGAGAATAATTAGTTCTTAACTTAGAGAACAGAGAAGTCGATATCAGTTTACATATAGAGAGGTTAGTGTTAAGGGAAATTGCGTTAAATCATTAAGTTTAGTTTATGTGTGAGCAGCAACTATTTGTCCAAAAGAAAACTATATAGTCTGCCTTTGAAAGCTGTGAAGGAGGATGCATTTTGAATATGCTCTGAAATATTGTTCCAGAGTGTTGGCCCTTTAATAGTGATCATCTTTGAACTTGCTTTTGTGTTTGATCTCTGAATAAAGAGCTCAATGCTCTGTCTTGTGTTGGTTCCCCTTATATCCCTGACTGTTTTTGAATCAAATAGCCAGTTAAGATAATGATAGTCCAAAATTCTGTATATAAGAGCATAAATAGCATAAGCGACATTGTTTTCTGCCCACAGCCACCCAAGTTTATTAAGAGCTGGTGTGATGTGGTCATATTTTCTTATTCCTCCCAGGGCAACTCGAGCTGCAAAATTAATAAACTTCTGTATTCTGTTTATCTGAGTCTTAGTAGTAGCTCCCTGAACACTTGTGCAGTAATTAATGTGACTTAGGGCTAGAGATTCAACAACAGTTTTTCGAGTGGTAGTCTCAAAATTGTCTTTTATACGTGATAAGTACATTAATGTTCCTGTAACCTTTTTGCATACTTTATCTATGTGGGAATCAAACAACATGTAGTTATCAAAGTGAATTCCAAGGTTTTTGACTGCTTTGCTAGGTGTAATAATATTGTCGCAAAAATTAATTGTTGTGTTTTCTGGAATTTGTGCTATATGGAACCTTGAACCAATAAACATGCATTGTGTTTTACTTTCGTTAATTAACAGCCCAATTTCTTGAAAATAGGTTTTACTTTTTGACAGAGTGTTTTCTGCTCTTAAGGTTAGCTCTGGGAGATTATTAATATCACTACTAAGGAATAGATGAGTGTCATCTGCATATTGTACGACTAGACAGTCATAAATGAAAGAAAATAGATCATTTACGTAAATGGAGAAGAGGATAGGACCAAGTACTGATCCCTGTGGAACACCAAATGATAATATTTTTGGAATAGAGATGATGTTGTTAAGACGTATAGGCAATTTGCGATTAGATAGATACTCTCTAAACCAGCTTGGATCAGTATTTACGTTAGTACATTTATTTATAAGAATTTCATGGTTTACACTGTCGATGGCTTTTGATAAGTCTAATAATACAAGCAGAGATAATTTTTTTCATATCTATATTATTATAGATACTATTCGTAACTTTGAGCAGTGCAGTTTCCGTCGAGAGTTTCGGTCTGAAATCATGTTGGTTAATAGATAATAATCTATTTGACTCTAAATATGACATAAGTTGGCATGCAACAACTTTTTCTAATATTTTAGAGAAAATGGGTAGCAGGGAAATGGGACGATAGTTTGTCACATCTTCTCTGTCCCCCTTTTTATGCAGAGGTATTACATGTAATTTTTTCCAAGAGTCAGGAAACTTTTTAGCAACAATGGAAGTGTTCATAATAGTTAGAATATAGGATACAATCATGGGTAGAGCATCTTTGATGAACTGAATTGGTATACCATCTGGACCATAAGAGCCAGAGTTTCTTAGGCTCTTTATGGTAAGGATTAGGGTAGCACAATCGATAGGATTTATCTTGAAATACTCTCTTGTGCTTACATTGGAAGAATTGTCCTTTAAGCAATTACTCATATTCACTGAGTTGATGGTTTTTTGTGGTTTCTCATATGTATTTTTGCCAACGTTAGCAAAATAGTTATTAAAGTTTTCCGCTTTGTCTTTCAACTCCGTAATATTTTCATAACTTTCTGAGGTAGTCTGTTCATTTGGTATCATGCTTCTTATCAATTTCCATGTCATTGTTGTATCATGTCTAGAGTCATTAAATTGTTTTTTTGTAAAAGTCTTTACTTACATTGATGAGAGATCTGACACGTTTCTTTTCTGTTTTATAATGTTCTCGGAGAGTCATATCATATCTATTAATTCTTAGCTCTTTTTGTATTTGATTTCTGATTTGTATTGCCTCTTTGATGTCATTAGTTAGCTAGGGGGCTGAGGGGCGGGTTGTCTCTCCATAAGACAGAGACAGTTAAAAAAATAGGCCGTTCAACACCTGATATTCAAATATCTCAGCCAGAAATAAGCAACAACAAGAAGTATATTCGTAGCTTCAATTCTGAATAATACCAACGAAAATGTTGGCTTTGCGGCTGTGAAAAAAAAACGGATTGTTTTCCTTCGCGTGTTTGCTGTTTGGAGGTGATGTAACGTGGACAAAAGACAATTTTAGAAATATAAACAAAACGAAAGAAAAAACTGGAAAGCATGAAAGTCAAAAGAAGCACGTTGAAATGTGGTCTCACTGTCACTTAAAAGTGAATATTAAGGTGAAACTTAGTGAGGCATACACAGTTTCAATCAATGAGCATAGCATAAAGATTAAAAAGAACCGTGAAATATTATTCAAAATAATAGACTGTTTTTTTGTGCGGAAACTTTGAAACTCCTTTACGTGAGCATGATAAAATAAAGACAATTCATAAATCCAGTGGTATTTAGAGGATTAAGGAGAAATTTATTAATCTCTTAGCGCAAAGTAAAACAAGAAGAATGAAATTAAATTTTAATTGAATGGAACAAGCATGAACTGTAACAATTTAGGCTATTAGTAAGTAAAAAAAAAATATGTTTCTTTTAGGATTTTATCAAGTTTCTGTATAAATTTTCTTGGTATAATGTTTGCGTTGCTTTACACAATATTAATACAATGGCTAAAATTTTTCAGAAGCAACACCCACACTAATTTTAGCTACGAACCGCCAATGCTGATACATATAGGGGTTCACAGTGCCACCGCACACTTGTGAATTCCATAGAACCATCACCACCATTGTTTGGATGTTGGAATGAGGAATAGTTCTTACTAATATTACATTTTGTGAATTTTTCACTACCACCACCAGCTACATCACTTTCCACCTAGTTATTTTGACATGAATATAGTAAAGTGTTAACAGTAGCACCACACCATCTGATCCGACTGCTACACCACCATTGTCACCCAACATCCCAGCAGTTTTGGGTTGAGTTAAAACAGAGACAGCAGGATGTCTATGAAGACAAGTGTAAATACGGATGATAAGACTGGAACTGGTAGAAGAAGATATGACGGGTGAGGTGTTGAGGACATAAACTAATTTGGAGCTGTCGGCGGTATGAACGAGGATGATGACGTGAGGAAAGACTGTTGCGGTAATGTGATGATGTTGTGAAAGAGGAAGATAAAGCTATACAATGCGAGGTATGTGAAATATGGTTCAATACACCTTGTGAAGGCATGCCAGATAAGGTTTACGACAATGTTTTATCTATTGATCAACTTACATGGTACTGCACTTTCTGCAGAAAAGGCTGTGTGAAGTTACAGAAGCACATGGATTAACTTGAGGAATAAAGTAAAATCCTTCAGAATAAACAGGATGGGATTAAGGGAAAAATTAATATCTAGACTGAAGATATAAATGAAGGGTAGAACAATAACAAGGCCTTAGAGGCTAGTCTTGGAACTGTTGAGGTCCAGTCTGTTGTACTCAGAGAAAAGGTAGACAGACATGACAAAGAATTTATCAAACTAGAAATGAGGCTAGTTAATCTAGAAGCATATACTACAGTGTTTGAGGAGAAGCTTAACACATATATTGATAACAGGACTAATTATTCAGATTCTGTTAGGAGGGTGACTATACCAGTACTACAGCACATTATGAAGGAGGCATTTGAGCAACTTCAGAAAAGAAGGGAGGAACTTGATATTAAACTGAAGGAAAAAATTAGAGAGAAGCAAGAAGAAAAACTTAGACAACTCAAAGATCAGAAAGCCAGAAATAACAACATCATAATCTATGCTGTCTCAGAAAGTAATGAGAAAGAAGGAGCAAGGCGTAAGAATTATGACCTGAGATTTACAGAGAAATTAATTCAAAAAGCTTTGGAAATTGAAATACAGCAAAACAGCTTGATGAATGGGATTATTTTAGGTAAAATGGAAAGCAAAGCATAAAGACCTACACCACTTCTAGTTGGGTTTGATTCACTAAGTGATAAGCAACAAATCTTGAGTCAATCCAAGAAATTGAAAAGTAAAATGGATTATAAAGGCATATATTTGCAACACAACCTCATAAGAGGACAGAGAGATAATCTAAAAGGACTAGTGTCAGTGGCTAAGCAAAAGGAACTTAATATAGAGTCGGGAAATTTTATATACAGAGTAAGTGGCCCGCCGGGAAACATGGTGGTGAACAAAATTAGAAAGTTGGCATAGGTAGAGATCCACATATTTCAGCTGCAAATGGTGTGAACAAAAACAGGATGTTTAACAAAAGGAAAAATTTCTCTTGCTGGCATATAAATGCAGATACATTGATAAACAAAATGATTGAGTTAAGGGTGAGAGTTAATCAGGTAGAGATTATTCCAGACTTGATAATAATTAATGAAGTTAAACTAATAAAAATTCTACGGTACAAAATGACAAAAGCAGAACGTAATATCAACGGATACGATATGTTTTCAAACACTGATAATGATAAAGGCAAAGGGATAATAATTTATACCAAAACCACTTTGAGAGCTAGAGAAGTCAAGTTCAGTACAAATTTTCAGGAATCATTATGGGCTAAGTTGATCTTAAAAAAAGGGTGATGAGCTTCCCACTGACTGCATATATCGTAGTCCAAGTAGTGAACTAGTTAACAATAACAATTGAAAGAAAATTTCAAAAGAAGTAATTGATTATAAAGCATCCCAGCAGAGACATTAATTACCGTAAAATTGACTGGACTCATTGTACAACAGCTGGCGGGGAAATGACTAATGAGTATAGGTTTATCGAATCACTGCGAGATACATATATGTACCAGCATGTCCAGTACGAGGGACAAGGCTACTGGATCAAATTCTTACAAATGAAGAAAGAATGGTTGACAAAATGATCGATGCTTCCCCTCTAGGGAAGTGAGATCACACTGTACTTGAATATATGTACAATCCCTATACTGAAAAGAGTGTAACAAGTTGAAAAATATTTTTATATGACAAGGCAAATTATGCAGACAAGAGAGCTGAGATAACCCAGGAATGGAAGAATATATATCAGTCCTTAATAGGAATAGAAGATAAGTGGAAATACTTTAAGGAGAAGCTTCAAGGAGTAAAAAAGAAGTATACTATAATAAAAATATGTAGTGAAGTATATGGACCAAGAAAGGGTAACACTTTAATGGATCAACAAAACACAAAAAGTTAGAAGGAAAAAATATTGCCATTGCCAGAGGTACTTAGAAACCTTATCTGCATATGAATATAAACCCTAAACTAGAAAAGGTAATAAATTGAGGAAGCTGACCAGGAGAGATCAGGGGAAATATAAATATAAGGTAGCTAAAGATACAAAACGAAATCCGAAGAAGTTATGGCTTTATGTGGAAAGTAAATTGAAAACTAATAGTGGGATTCCAGATTTGTGAACACACGTGAAGAGCAAGAAAGATTTTTCTAGAACAGATAGTGAAAAGGCTCGCACACTTACTGAACCTTTTAAGCAAGTATTTACTAAGGAACCTGAGGTAAGCAATACATCGGCTCCGGTGTCTGCTTACACCAAACCTAATGCAGAGCTACTGATCACCTAAGTAGAAGAATATAAGAGATGCCTCCAAGAGATGAAAATTTCCTGGCCCAGACAGCATTTTTCCTAGGATTCTTTATAAGTTGGGGGACGTACTATCTGGTGTTCTGGCTGACATGTATAACAAATCACTTGTGAAAGAAAAGCTACCGTTAGATTGGATGACTGTCAACGTGAGTGCAATATTTAAGAAAAGCAATAAAGCTGAAACCTGTAATTACCACCCAGTGAGCTTGACTAGTGTTGCATGCAAGATAATGGAAACAATACTTCGTGAACATATAATGAAGCATGTGATAAAGCACGGGCTTTTAGCTAACAAACAATTTGGTTTCATATCAGGTAGGTCAACTATTCTTCAAATGCTATGGGTGATGGGTGAATGGGCCAGAACCATAGATGAAGGGGGAGTAGTGGATGTAATTTATATGGATTTCCAAAATGCATTTGATAAGGTACTTCACCGGCGACGTCTGCAGGAATTGATTGGCTATAAAATCACAGGAGATATATATAGCTGGGTCGAGAGCTTCTTAACCAACTGAAAACAACGAGTTCATATCAAAGGAACATATTCAGATTGGGCAGAGGTTTCTAGTGGCGTTCCACGAGGCAGTGTGTTGGGAACAGTCCTTTTTTTCTGTTTATTAATGATCTTCCTACAAGTGTGAATTCAAACAGTTACTTATTCACAGACGACACTAAAGTTTTTAGAAGGATTGAGTATCAGCAAAGATCAAGATATATTACAGGGGACCTCAACATACTCTAAAAGTGATCAAAAGATAATTTCCTTTTTTTTTCCAGCCAGACAAATGCAAACATCTTAAGATAAGTAAAAGTCGCAGGGCACCAGAGGACACTGAATATTACTCTGATAAACAGAGCACTGAAAGAGTTAAAGTTATGAAAGCTACATTTGAGAAGAATCTAGGAATAATAACTGACAGTCACTTAACTTTTAAAGCCAACGCACATAAAATAATGAATAAAATTAATCAGATTATGGTTATGATATGACGTAGGTTCATAGCTCTATATATACCAACATTTAGATTCATATAAAAGTCGATGGTCAGACTACACTTGGAATATGCCCAATCAGTATAATTAGAAAGATATACAGGCAGTAGAAAATGTGCTACGAAGAGCCTCAAAACAAATACCAGGACTAAAGAATGATACTTCTACGGAAAGATTGCGAGTATTATAGATACCAACGATGACATATCGCTGGATAAGAAGAGACATAATTGAAGTTATAAAATTTTTAACTATAAATACGACAACAAAGTGACCTTTCATCTGGAGAGAAACATGGGGCCAACTCGTGGTAATTACATGAAATTTTCCAAAGAGAGAAGCAGAACCAAGAGATGACAAATTTATTTTAGCTCAAAGAGTTGTGCATGTATGGGATAGTTTACACAACAAAGTAATAGAGGCAGCAAGTTTGGCGTCCTTAAAAAGAGACTAGACAAATATTGGGATAACCAAAACATTAGATATAATTTTGAGGAAAAGTTTGTGACCACCCCAGGCCGCCACTATAGTAGTTCTGGACTTAGAGGCCTAACAGCCCTGCGTCCAGTACTGCCATAAGGTTAAGGTTAAATTTTGGAGTTCACAGAGCCACCACTTACTTGTGAACTCCAGAGAACCATCACCATCACTGCTTTGATGCTGGGATGATGACTGGTTCTCACTGGTATTAGATTTTGTGCCACCACACTCTCTGTACTGTCTGATAAAGCCACCCTTGTCACCCAACACCCCAGCTGTCTTGAGTTGATACATATAGGGGCCTACAGTGCCACCACACACTTGTGGACTCCATAGTACCATCACCAGCACAACTTGGATGTTGGAATAAGGAAATGTTCTGGCATATTATATCTTATGAATTTTCATTAACACAACAAGATATATCACCTATATTTTGTGAATTTTTTACTAACACTGCCAGCTACACCACCTTCCCACCTAGTTGTTGTGGTATAAATGCAGTAATGGGCTAACAGTACAAAACCACCATTATCACCTAACATCCCAGCTTTCTTGGTCTGATGCATATAGGGGTTCACAGTGTCATTACACACATGTGAACTCCCCATCACCAGCATTGCTTGGACGTTGGAATAAGGAATTGTTCTTACTGACACCAATAACTATATCACTTTCCTATCTAGTGGTTTTGGCATGAATATATAAAGTATTATTAGTGCCACCACACTATCTGATCTGCCTGTTAACACCACTTTTGTCATTTATCATCTCAGCTGTTTTGGTTTTATACATATAGGGGTTCCAGTACCACCACACACTTGTGAACTCCATAGTTCCATCATCACAACTACTTGGATATTGTAATGATGAATAACTTTTACTGATATTAGTTTTTGCGATTTTTTCCACTAACATCACTAGCTATATCACTATTCACCTAGTTGTTTTTTTATGACTGTAGGAAGAGATTAATAGTGCTACAATATCCTTTGATCTATCTGTTAACATTACCTTGTAACCCGCTGTCACAAACTGCTTAAGGTCGAGTTTTCGCAATCTTTCTCTTGTCACTTTTGCAGTTCTATAAGAATATAACTCTTTAATCTTGTTTTTTCCTATTTTTATCATCATCATCATTTCGACGTCCTCTGTTTTCATTCCAGTCTCGTTGCATCTGTGCGAGTACCACATTTGGATCTAGCAACCTTTCGAATACTCTGTATGCATTACCACCCAAGTCTTTCTCATAAAGAAAGTTCTGACGCATAGCTTCCCTTGCAAATTTAACTATATCACTTTTTATTAAATAAGCTTCAAGAAGGTTTTCAAAACGTCCAGATAACTTTTCATACCTCTCATCTAGATCTCCTGGACTATCCTGGCCTACCTCCGTATGACATTGACTTTCTAACAACTGTTTAACGGATTTTTGGAGTTGTTCATTATCTTTTTTTAAATCCAAGATCTCTCTCTCATATTCGTTATCCTTATTTATAGAAGTTTGTACTCCTTCCTCTTTCACTGTAAGCTCGTTATCGTCATCTTCAACCATTTTAGCGGCTTCTTGGTATTTTTTCCCCTTCAGCATTTTAAGTTCTTTTTCATACTCTTTTATGGCTTTCTTAAGATTCTTAGTCTCTTGTTTTAAATCATTTGTCTCTCTCTCCTTTTTCTGCAACTTTTGTGAGAGCGTTTGAAGTTCTAATATTTTCTTATTATCTTTTAAATCAGTAGAATCTACTTGTTTTTCCTTTAGCTTTTGAATTTCTTTTTCCAAGTCTATTATATATCTATTCAGTTCTTTAATCTCACCTATTGCATTATTAATCGCTTGTGATACAGCTTCTCTTTCCGCGCAATTACATAACTGGCTCTTTAACTCATTTAGCTCATTCACGAGCTGTTTATTTTCTTCCTTAAAATCTCTCTGAATCCCTTCAGCTATCCAGAAGTCATGTAACTGAGCCTGCATGTGTTGTACCAGTTCCTCAAGTTCATTTATTTGGTAATTTAGTTCTTGTACTACTTTCTCCTTATTGGTGAGCTCAAATTGGAGAGTTTGAAATTTGCTCTCTGCATCAACCAGTTGCCATCTTAATGCATTGATCTCATTTTCCTCGTCCTCAAGTCTTTCTTGTTTTTGTAATTGACACTTCGTTAGTAAACTCGTGTAAGCCATTTGTAATCTACAAACTTCTCTTGATCTGATTTCCATTTGCTTTTTATGCAATGCTATTTGGCAGTTGGCTTCCTTAACTTGATCTTGAAGCAGTCTAATCTGAGCGTGCAGACTACACACACACGCTTCGCTCTTATCAAGTTTCGAGAGCACTTTTATGTACTTGCTTCTAGCTACCCAGTCACCGTCTGGAAAACACGGAAGCTTTCGGGAAACAACTCCAGATTTGCGTGGTTTTCGTTTAGTGATTTCATAGTAAATCGCCAACAGAATAAGGAAAATGATAATACATATATCCCGTCTGCAGTGATTCAGTTTATTGAAAAGACGAGGTCTTTTCTTTACCTCGTTTATTGTATCTCTATGTTTTATCCAGAGGCACTCTCCTGGATGGAATATAAAGTTACTTAATAGTGTTAACATTGTTATCCTCTGGTTCCCGAAGATAAAATGGAACACATATATTCTTATAGGCTAGTTGCTCGATACATTAATAATAATAATAATAATAATAATAATAATAATAATAATAATAATAATAATAATAATAATAATAATAATAATAATAATAATAATAATAATAATAATAATAATAATAATAATAATAATAATAATAATAATAATAATAATAATAGATACTGTTACGAAAACACAAGAAAGAAAGATGGAAGTGGCAGAGATGAGAATAGTGAGATGGATGTTGGGTGTTACGAGGAGGGATAGGGTCAGGAACGAGAGAATTAGAGGGACAGCCAAGGTGACAAAAGTGGGAAAGAAGATGCAAGAAAGAAGGCTTCAGTGGTATGGATATTGTATGAGGAGAGATGAAGATAGGATTGGTAGCAGGATGATGGAGCTAGAGGTGGAGGGAGTGAGAGGAAGAGGGAGACCACGAAGACGATGGGATGACTGTATACGGGACGACTTGAGGGAGAAGGACCTCAGTGGAGAGGAAGCATTGGACACCTCCTATCCTATCCCATCCTAAAAAAAAAAAAAAAAAATAGAGAGTGGAAAAGACTGATGAGAAACCGCGACGCCATATAGATATGGGAAAAGCGAGAGAAGAAGAAGAAGAAGAAGAAGAAGAAGAAGAAGAAGAAGAAGAAGAAGAAGAAGAAGAAGAAGAAGAAGAAGAAGAAGAAGAAGAAGAAGAAGAAGAAGAAGAATAGATACTATATAAATGGGCACTGATAAGCAGTCCATCGGAAATGACATTTGCTGTTTACAGACTTCAGTTTCACTGGATGCTGAGGACCATTCAAGTTGGTCCTCGCTGGGCACAATGTAACTGATTCATGTTTTTCATCTGGTACTGGAGACGTTTCCGGACGTTCGCTGTACACCCAGGTATTGAGAGGAACTTATAAAGACAAGCACTGTATTTCGTGAGGTCTTCAAGACTTCAGTACCAAAATCTGGTTAAAAAGGCGACCCATTTGAAATCACACCACAGAAATAGAGAATGGGTAGTAAGCTCTTTCATATTAAGTTCTTCGCTGGAGTATTTTCCGGAGGAGGAAGGTATTCTTTAAAACCCCTTGATTCCGATATAGATATATATATATATATATATATATATATATATATATATATATATATATATATATATATATATATATATATATATATATATATATATATATATATATATATATATATATGCATATATATATATATATATATATATATATATATATATATATATATATATATATATATATATATATATATATATATATATATATATATATATATATATATATATATATATATACGCAAGAAGGCAACCGTCCTAGCCCTTGGTAGATAAGGGAGTCCGTGACGTAAAACCGGAACACTAAAACCGGAATGTATATATATATATATATATATATATATATATATATATATATATATATATATATATATATATATATATATATATATATATATATATATATATATCATATACATATATATATATATATATATATATATATATATATATATATACTATATATATATATATAATATATTATATATATGTTATTGTATTTTATTTTCTTTGCCCCAAACTTTATAGGAGCAACAAGACCATACAAATATAGAACAATCTTTGATGCCAGTCGCCTGGAAAAAGATAACTGGACCTTTCTGGAAGTGGAACTTCTTGGTTCTCGTCTTTTTTCATGTGATTTGTATAAGTCAGGATTTTTTTCATAACCAGAAAATGAAGGATGCCCTGCGAAAGCTCGTTTGCTTCAGTTATTACCAAAGCAATTAGGACTTCATGTTGAAGATATTATCCAACGAAGAAACCTTTACCTCCAAGGGAGTGGAATCGTCTTCCTCTTCCACTACAGCTTTTCCGGCTTATGTAGGATCACTATTTCTGGAAAGCCGTTTTCAACGATTCCTATTTTCGACGTCATCCACTGTAATATCTTTTTGTTCCATATCAGCTGTTACACACTCCATCCACCTTTTCACTTTGGTCTCCCCCTCCTCCTCCTACCTGGCACCTCCATCTTCAACACTCTCCTCCCAACAATAATCCTGATCCCTCCTCATGATATGTCCGAACCAGTGAAGCCTCTTTTCTTTGATTTTCTTAAACATTTTTATAACTTTAGTTGTTCCTCTTACTAAATCCTTCCTAATCGTATAATTGCTTTTGATTCCAACCCTCCATCTAAGCATCCTCATTTCTGCCACATCCATTTTTTTTTTCATAAATATCTTCATGGGCCAGGTCTCTGCTCCATATGTCATTGCAGGTCTCACTACATTTTTATGAACTTTTCCCTTCATTTTCACGTTTATCCTCCGGTCACACAACACTCCAGATACCCTTTTCCAGTTGATCCATTATGCTTGGATTCTGTTGTTTACCTCCACTTGGAGTTCTGCATCTTCCTAGACATATTAACACTGGTATTTTAATTTTTTTTGCCCTCTTTACTATTTCCTCCCGTAGATGTATGTCACCCAATTGATTGGTGGGGAGATAACACATATACTCTGTTTTTGTTCCACTGATTTTCAGTCCACTACTTTCTAATGCCTCTATCCATCTATCCAACTTCCTCTTCACTCCCCCTCTGGTCTCATCACACAACACTACATCATCAGCAAACAACATATTCCACGATGCCCTTTCCCTTACTCGTTCAGCAGCTACATTAATTATTATATTAAGCAAATAAGGGCTCTTGACGATCCCTGATGTAGCCCAACCCTTACTACAAACTCCCTTGTCAATCCAACGCCTGTCCTTACTTGTGTACATGGTCCTTCATACATATCTTTAATTACTCCAACATATTTCTCGGGTGTTCCTCTCTCTCTCTCAGGCATCTCCAGATCTCTTGCCGCGGGACTCTATCATAGGATTTTTCTAAATCTATAAATACTAAATGCAGTTCCATTTGATTTTCCAGTGCAGGTCCCAAGCCCGGATAAATGGGGAAGGTTGTCGTCAAAAAGGCCATCCGGTCGTACAATCCCTGCCAAAACCCATGGAATGCAAGGGAGAGGAATCTGTCGGTACAATTCTTTAAAGTTGATATCTGGAATATGCTGTCTTCAAACCTAGTATAAAATATCGATTCTTCTCTAAAGCTTAACTATGATATATAATATATATATATATAATATATATATATATATATATATATATATATATATATATATATATATATATATATATATATATAATATATATATATATATATATATATAATATATATATATATATATATATATATATATATATATATATATATATATATATATACTATATATATATATTATATATATATATATATATATATATATATATATATATATATATATATATATATATATATATATATGTTGTTACCGTGGCTCAAGCGGTAGCGTCCACGACTTTGAGGCGTCAGGTCGAGGGTTCGCGCCCCGTCACGGTCTGAGGTTAGCAAGGGCATGCACTCAGCGTAACGATTACAGCTGCCAAAACAAGTCCTTCGCAAGAAGGCAACCGTCCTAACCCTTGGTAGAAAAGGGAGTCCGTGACGTAAAACCGGAACAACATATATATATATATATATATATATATATATATTATATATATATAATATATATATATATATATATATATATATATATATATATATATATATATATAATAATATATAATAACATATATATATATATATATATATATATATATATATATATATATATATATATATATATATATATATATATATATAATAATATATAATAACATATATATATATATATATATATATATATATATATATATATATATATATATATATATATATATATATATATGGTAGGAAAAGCCCATTAAATAAAACAACGAAAATAAATATATATAAAGTACTTATTAATTTCGTGACCTAAACTGGTCACCTTCTCAAAGTACAATGTTATATATATATATATATATATATATATATATATATATATATATATATATATATATATATATATATATATATATATATATATATATATATGTATATATATATAAATATATATATATATATATATATATATATATATATATATATATATATATATATATATATATATATATATATATATATATATATATATATATATATATATATATATATATATATATATATATATATATATATATATATATATATATATATATATATATATATATATATATAAGCATATATATATATATATATATATATATATATATATATATATATATATATATATATATATATATATATATATATATATATATATATATATATATATATATATATATATATATATATATATATATATATATATATATATATATATATATATATATATATATATATATATATATATATATATATATATATATATATATATATATATATATATATATATATATATATATATATATATATATATATATATATATATATATATATATATATATATATATGTATATATATATATATATATATATATATATATATATATATATATATATATATATATATATATACATTGTTGAATATGACAGTTCTTTTTGCATTTGCTATTTTCTTGTATAACGTTTCCAAAGTTCTTATAATAACTTTTTCATTATTGTTGAGATTATATAATAAGTCGGAAAATTTAAGAGAATTCATAACGTTTCGTACATCTTCGTACATTGTCAAATTATTATCTATTTAGTAGTGGATGGAGGTTATATATGATATCTAATATCCACCTTTAGTTTATATTCACCAGAAAGACTCACAATCTCTGCGAAGTTTCCAGAGTTGCTGGATAATGGACCCCAATCATCCATATCTCTGGCCTCTGTTCTTTACTTTTAGAATTGGCAGAGTAATATAATTCGACACTTGCACATTCATAGAAGGATCTAACTTATGTATGTATAAAGATTCTAGAATTTACAGACGTCGAAAATGTTTTTCTGTATGTAGTATCTTCGTATTTTTCAATAACATTTTACGTGTGATTACCTAATTGTGTTTACTGGAAAGAACCCAAAGCTCGTATCTTCCCTTCTCCTGATCGGTTCCATTCTCTACATAGTGATACTTATCATGCCAGTCCTTAAAACTATGGATTGAGATAGCATTAACTACTTCTTCGCTTAGCGAATTCCAATTATCAACTACTCTTACACTGAAAAAGTATTTCCTTACATCCTACAAAGAAGTTTTCTTACGAAACTTCAAACTATGACCACAAGTTCTAGAGCCTGCCATATCAAAATCTCCATCTCTATCCACTCTATTAAAACCATGAAGGAATTTAAAGACTGTCACCATATCCCCCCTAGAACTTCTAGCTTCGAGTGATGGTAAGTCTAATTCCCTCAACCTCTCATCATAACTAAGATTACGTATTTCTAGCAACAGTTTCGTGGCATGCCTCTGAACTTTTTCAAGCTTAGCTATGTGCTTTTTCAAGTGCGGATTCCAAAAGGGGGCTGCATATTCGAGTTTTGGCCTCACATAGGTTACATAAATATTTCTGAACATTTCCTTGTCCATGTGCCTGAAGGCTAACCTTACATTTGATAAGAATGCATATGCTGCCCTTACTATGCCATTTATATGTATTTCTGGGGACAAATCTGCCAGTATCTTTACACCTAGATATCTCTCATTTTCTGTCTCTTGAAGTTGTACTCCAGCCACCGAGTAGTCAAACTTGGGCCTACTTGCACTTGTACCCATTCTCATTACCTTACATTTTTAAGTACTGAATTTCATTAGCCACTTTTCTGACCACTCATGCATTCTTTTTAGATCTTCCTGAAGTTCTCTACCATTGTTCTCGTTTTTTACTTTCTTCACAATCTTTGCATCATCTGCAAACATATTCATGAATGAATTTACAGACTCTGGTAGGTCATTTACATATACAAGGAACAAAAGTGGCCCTAAAACTGAACCCTGTGGAACTCCACTACTAACTCTTCTCCATTCAGACACTGAGTGTCTTACTCCATCCTTCTGTTCCCTTCCTTCTAAGTAAGTTTCTATCCATTCCAAGACATTTCCAAATATTCTAGTCATTGCTTGCAGCTTCCTAATAAGTCTCAAATGTGGAACAGTGTCAAGCGCTTTCAGGAAGTCTAGGAATATACAATCTGCCCAGCCCTCTCTTTCCTGTAAGATTCGGCTTACCTCATCATAAAATTCTAATAAGTTTGTTACTGTTGATCTACTTTATCTGAAGCCATGTTGCCTCACTGACAAAAAGTTGAAGGATTCCAAGTGAAGAGAGATATGTTTCCTTAGTAGTTTCTCCATAACTTTGCAAACTATGCTGGTCAAGGAAACTGGTCTATAGTTCAGAACCGTATCCCTCCTTCCCTTTTTGAAGAGAGGTATCACGTTTGCTTGTTTCCAGCATCTTGGAATCTCCCCTGACTCCAGGGACTTTTTAAATATGATACTTAGTGCCATTGATATTGACTTTGCGCATTTTTAAAGTACATGAGGGGATATGTAATCAGGACCTGTAGCTTTATGAACATCTAACTCCATCAGCGCTTTGCATACCTCTGTAACTGTAAGGTTGATGTTCTGTAATGCCGGCCCTTGAGCTTCTATCTCTGCAATCTGAAGGGGTGGGGTATTTTCTACTATAAAAACTAACTGAAACTCCTTGTTCAAATCTTTGCAGATATCTTCATCCGTCTCATTGATGCTTCTATCCGCTCTCTTTAGCCTTAAAACCTGTTCTTTTAACTTCAGTTTTCCTCTGATAAAGCTGTGGAAAAGCTTGGGATTTTCTTTAGCCTTCCTGGTGTTGTCCCTCTCATAGTCTCTCTCTGCCTCTCTTGTTTTACTTAGGTAGTCATTTCTTGCTCTTTTGTAGGTTTGGTAGGCATTTATGTTTTTTCTCCTCCTGTACCTTTTCCAGCATTTGTCTCTCCACTCATTATTGAACCATTTCTCTCTGGCATGAATTACACCTACTTTGGTGACAGGTATGCAGTAATCTACAATCTTCCCATATTTCCCACTAAAGATGTCATACATTTCTTGTACAGATTTGTTGTAAAATAAAGTTTTCCAGTCAATAACTGCAAAAAGCTCATTCATTTTGATGTAATCTCCTTTCAGATAGTTCCTCCTCATGTCCTCAGTGCCTCTACTCT
Organism: Halocaridina rubra; assembly: GCA_037179515.1. NCBI lineage: Eukaryota > Metazoa > Arthropoda > Malacostraca > Decapoda > Atyidae > Halocaridina > Halocaridina rubra. Next base: position 48,795 of record JAXCGZ010007814.1, read on the forward strand.
ATGGCAGAATATCTTTAATGATATGCTCCATCAACAACACACAGTGGTCACTCTTTCCAATTGGTGGTTCATTCTCAATTATTTCAATATCCTACACATTATCTTTGAATACTAGATCAAGTAGTGATGGCTCATCCCCACCCCTGGCCCTCGTTGGTTCCATTACATGTTGGTGTAGGAAATTCCCTTGTACGCAATCTAGGAATCTTGCCCAAAATGAGTCCTCACCACTGTGTGGGTCAAGATTTATCCTATCAATCTCTTTATAATCAAAATCCTACATTTTCTCTCCCGTGCCATGTTAACAACTGAGTTTATGACTTCAATAGTACCTATATGACTTTCCTCATAAACTTCTAGCCTATTCTGGTTCCTTGGTGGGTTATATACAACAGTTATTATAAAGCTCTCTGACTCAGTATTTATGTGAGCAACAAGAAATTCCTTGAACTCACTTTCTATAGCCAAGTTTATTTCTTCAACTTGAATCCTTTCACTTATGAGCAGTGCTATCCATCCACCAGTCCTCTCAGATCTTTCAAACCTTAATATTCTGAAGCCCTTAGGAAAAACTGTGATACTGTTTATGTCCTCACTCAACTTAGTCTCCGTAATTGCTACTATATCTGCCTTACTGTTGTGAATCCTATCTTTTAATTCTACTGCCTTACCAGCTAATCCATCAGCATTTGTGTATAACAATCTTAATGAGGCCCCATCCCCTGATCTTCTGTCATTATCTTCTTTATCTCCCTTTGTCTGGAAGAACTCTAAAATGAAAATTTTTCTTCTCTTCTTCGTTTCTTTCCTCATTTAACCTTCTTGCCTCTTGCGACAAGTTTTTTATCTTTCCCATCTCTTCCTGTGTTCTGTATCGTCTAATGATGGAGGTCTGGCAGTCCTTCATCATATGATTTTTGGGGGCGCTTTCTTGTAAGTGAAATGTTAGAGCTTATATTAAGAAACAAGCCCACAACTAACGAAAGTCTCTTCCAACAAAGTCATGTAGTCTACCAATATACATGCCCCCATGAAGACTGCAGTCTTCAATCGTCTTATATTGGTATGACAATAACTAAATTGACAAATAGACTAACATATATATTATATATAATATATATATAATATATATATATATATATATATATATATATATATAATATATATATATATATATATATATATATATATATATATATATGAATCATTTTAACCCGATCGGAACTCGAACTAGGACTTATAATTAGTATGTCAAGGCGCTACCAACTACACACCACAGAAGGTATAAAAGGAATCCAACCTTATAGCTTATATTTGCTATACTTAGGGATGAACGCATTCTATCTGAATGCCACTATGTTTATATTACAGATTCGCCAACCTCACTCGTGGCTTCATTTTAGCATTTAATTCAATTCCCAATCTAATTCGGGTCATAGAGTAACCAAGCAAGCACATTACATATGTGAAAACATGAATCATTTTACCCCGACAGGGACTCGAACCTAGGACTTATAATTACTAAGTCAAGGTGCTACCAACTACACACCACAGAAGGCATAAAAGGAATCCAACCTTATAGCTTATATCTGCTATACTTAGGGATGAACGCATTCCATCTGAATGCCACTATGTTCATATACAGATTCCCCAACCTCACTCGTGGCTTCATTTTAGCATTTAATTCAATTCCCAATCTCATTCGGGTCATTCAATAACCAAGCAGGCACATTACATATGTGAAAACATGAATCATTTTAACCCGACCAGGACTCGAACCTAGGACTTATAATTACTAAGGCAAGGCGCTACCAACTACAAACCACAGAAGGTATAAAATTAATCCAACCTTATAGCTTATATCTGCTATGAAGACACGAGTGAGGTTGGGGAATCTGTAATATGAACATTGTGGCATTCAGATAGAATGCGTTCATCCCTAAGTATAGTAGATATAAGCTATAAGGTTGGATTCCTTTTATACCTTCTGTGGTGTGTAGTTGGTAGCGCCTTGACTTAGTAATTATAAGGTCGAGTCCTGGTCGGGGTAAAATGATTCATGTTTTCACATATGTAATGTGCTTGCTTGGTTATTGTATGACCCGAATGAGATTGGGAATTGAATTAAATGCTAAAATGAAGTCATGAGTGAGGTTGGGGAATGTGTATATGAACATAGTGGCATTCAGATGGAATGCGTTCATCCTTAAGTATAGTAGATATAAGCTATAAGGTTGGATTCCTTTTATACCTTTTGTGGTGTGTAGTTGGTAGCACCTTGACTTAGTAATTATAAGTCCTAGGCTCGAGTCCCAGTCGGGGTAAAATGATTCATGTTTTCACATATGTAATGTGCTTGCTTGGTTACTCTCTGACCCGAATGAGATTGGGAATTGAATTAAATGCTAAAATGAAGCCACGAGTGAGGTTGAGGAACCTGTAATATGAACATAGTGGCATTCAGATAGAATGCGTTCATCCCAAAGTATAGCAGATATAAGCTATAAGGTTGGATTCCTTTTATGCCTTCTGTGGTGTGTAGTTGGTAGCGCCTTGACTTAGTAATTATAAGTCCTAAGTTCGAGTCCCGGTCGGGGTAAAATGATTATTGTTTTCACATAGGTAATGTTCTTGCTTGGTTATATATATATATATATATATATATATATATATATATATATATATATATATATATATATATATATATATATATATATATATATATATATATATATATATATATATATATATATATATATCATATGAATGTACAAACGCAAAATTGCATTACTCTGCCAACTCTGAAAGTAATGAGCAGAGGCCAGAGATAAGGATGCTTGGGGTCCATCCTCCAACAACTCTGGAAACTTCGCAGAGATACTGAATCTTTCTGGTGAATATAAACTAAAGGTGGATATTAGATATCATGTATATATATACATATATATATATATATATATATATATATATATATATATATATATATATATATATATATATATATATATAATATATATATATATATATATATATATATATATATATATATATATATATATATATATATATATATATATATATATATATATATATATATATATAAAAATATATATATATATATATATATATATATATATATATATATATATATATATATATATATATATATATATATATATATATATATAGTCACCGTGGCTCAAGCGGTAGCGTCCGCGACTCCGAGGCGGCAGGGTGTGGGATCGCACCCCGTCACGGCCTAACGTTAGCAAAGCCATGCACTCAGGGTAAGGATTCCATCTGCCAAAACAAGTCCTTCACAAGAAGGCAACTGTCCTAGCCCTTGGTAGAAAATTGAGTCCGTGACGTAAAACCGGAATATATATATATATATATATATATATATATATATATATATATATATATATATATATATATATATATATATATATATGTGTGTGTGTGTGTGTGTGATTAATTAATTGATTACCTAATTGTGTTTACGGGAAAGAGCCCAAAGTTCGTATCTTCCCGTCTCCTGATCGGTTCCATTTTATACTTAGTCATACTTATCATACCTGTCCTTAAAACTATGGATTGAGATAGCATTAACTACCTCCTCGCTTAGCCAATTCCAATTATCAACTACTCTTACACTGAAAAAGTATTTCCTTACATCCTGCAAAGAAGTTTTCTTACGAAGCTTCAAACTATGACCTCTAGTTCTAGAGCCAGCCATATCAAAATATCGATCCCTATCCACTCTATCATAACCATGAAGGAATTTAAAGACTGTCACCATATCCCCCCCTCACTCTTCTAGCTTCGAGTGATGGTAAGTCTAATTCCCTCAGCCTCTCATCATAACTGAGATTGCGTATTTCTGGCACCAGTTTCGTGGCATGTCTTTGAACTTTTTCAAGCTTAGCTATGTGCTTTTTCAAGTGCGGATTCCAAAAGGGGGCTGCATATTCGAGTTTTGGCCTCACATAGGTTACATAAATATGTCTGAACATTTCCTTGTCCATGTGCCTGAAGGCTAACCTTACATTTGATAAGAATGCATATGCTGCCCTTACTATGCCATTTATATGTATTTCTGGAGACAAATCTGCCAGTATGTTTACTCCTAGGTCTCTCTCATTTTCTGTCTCTTGAAGTTGTACTCCAGCCACCGAGTAGTAAAGCTTGGGCCTTCTTGCACTTGTACCCATTCTCATTACCTTACATTTTGAAGTATTGAATTTCATTAGCCACTTTTCTGACCACTCATGCAGATTATTTACATCCTCCTGAAGTTCTCTACCATTGTTCTCGTTTTTTACTTTCTTCACAATCTTTGCATCATCTGCAAACATATTCATGAATGAATTTACAGACTCTGGTAGGTCATTTACATATATAAGGAACAAAAGTGGCCCTAAAACTGAGCCCTGTGGAACTCCACTACTAACTCTTCTCCATTCAGACACTGAGTGTCTTACTCTAACCCTCTGTTCCCTTCCTTCTAAGTAAGTTTTTATCCATTCCAAAACATTTCCACCTATTCTAGCCATTGATTGCAGCTTCCTAATAAGTCTCCCATGTGGAACAGTGTCAAACGCTTTCTGGAAGACTAGGAATATGCAATCTGCCCAGCCCTCTCTTTCCTTTAAGATTTGGCTTACCTCATCATAAAATTCTAATAAGTTTGTTACTGTTGATCTACCTTCTCTGAAGCCATGTTGCCTCACTGACAAAAAGTTGAAGGATTCCAAGTGAAGAGAGATATGTTTCCTTAGAAGTTTCTCCATAACTTTGCAAACTATGCTGGTCAAGGAAACTGGTCTATAGTTCAGAGCCGTATCCCTCCTTCCCTTTTTGAAGATAGGTATCACATTTGCTTGTTTCCAGCATCTTGGAATCTCCCCGACTCCGTGACTCCTTAAATATGATACTAGTGCCACTGATATTGTGTTTGCGCATTTTTAAGCACATGAGGGGTATGTCATCGGGACCTGTAGTTTATGAACATCTAAATCCATCAGCGCTTTGCATACCTCTGTGGCTGTAAGGTGATGTTCTCTAATCCGGCTCTTGAGCTTCTATCACTGCAATCTGAGGGGTGGGGTATTTTCTACTGTAAATACTGACTGAAACTCGTTGTTCAATTCTTTGCAGATCTCTTCATCCGTCTCAGTGATGCTTCCATCCGCTCTCTTTAGCCTTAAAACCTGTTCTTTTACCTTCAGTTTTCCTCTGATAAAGCTGTGGAAAAGCTTGGGATTTTCCTTAGCCTTCCTGGTGATGTCCCTCTCATAGTCTCTCTCTGCCTCTCTCCTTTTACTTAGGTAGTCATTTCTTGCTCTTTTGTAGGTTTGCCAGGCATTTATGTTTTTTCTCCTCCTATACCTTTTCCAGCATTTGTCTCTCCACTCCTTAGCTCTTTTACACCCATTATCGAACCATTTCTCTCTGGCATGAATTACACCTACTTTGGTGACAGGCATGCAGCAATCTACTATCTTCCCATATTTCTCACAAAAGATGTCATACATTTCTTGTACAGATTTGTTGTAAAATAAGGTTCTCCAGTCAATAACTGCAAAAAGCTCATTCATTTTGATGTAATCTCCTTTCGGATAGTTCCTCCTCATATCCTCAGTGCCTCTACTCTCAGGAAGAATAACTTCAATGATATACTCCATCAACAACACACAGTGGTCACTCTTTCCAACTGGTGGTTCATACTCAATTTTTTCAATATCCAACACATTATCTGTGAACACTAGATCAAGTAGTGATGGGTCATCCCCACCCCTGGCCCTTGTTGGTTCCATTACATGTTGGTGTAGGAAATTCCCTTGTACGCAATCTAGGAATCTTGCCCCGAATGAGTCCTCACCACTGTGTGGGTCAAGATTTATCCAATCTATCTCTTGATAATTACAGTCTCCCATAATCAAAATCCTACATTTTTTTCCCCGTGCCATGTTAACAACTGAGTTTATGACTTCAATAGTACCTATATGACTTTCCTCATAAACTTCAAGCCTATTTTGGTTCCTTGGTGGGTTGTATACAACAGTTATTATAATGCTCTCTAACCCAGTATTTATGCGAGCAACAAGAAATTCCTTGAACTCACTTTCTATAGCCAAGTTTATTTCTTCGACTTGAATCCTTTCACTTATGAGCAGTGTTATCCCTCCACCAGTCCTCTCAGATCTTTCAACCCTTAGTATTCTGAAGCCCTTAGGAAAAACTGTGACACTGTTTATGTCCTCACTCAACTTAGTCTTTGTAATTGCTACTATATCTGCCTTACTGTTGTGAATCCTATCTTTTAATTCTACTGCCTTACCAGCTAATCCATCAGCATTTGTGTATAACAATCTTAATGAGGCCCCATCCCCTGATCTTCTGTCATTATCTTCTTTATCTCCCCTTTGTCTGGAAGAACTCTGTAATGAAAATTTTTCTTCTCTTCTTCATTTCTTTCATCATTTAACCTTCTTGCCTCTTGCAACAAGTTTTTTATCTTTCCCATCTCTTCCTGTGTTCTGTATCGTCTAATGAACACTTCTTTGAATTCTTGAAGGTCTTTTAGACTTTTTTTTCTCAACAATATTTCCCTACATGTTTCCCCTCTCTCAAAGGTTACTTTTGTTGGTCTCGGCTTTCCTTCCCTCGAATATTTACCTAGTTGGTGTATGTTTACAATATCCTCAGGACCACATACTACTCCAAGCTTTCTTATCAGGTCTACAACGGTAGCTTTATTTTCTTCAAGTCTCCCCTGCCATGTTGGCTCCTGGGACTCGCTTATGCCTGAGATTACCACTGTCTTCTCCTTATCAAGTGCCTGTCTGATGAGTGGGTTTGCCCTTTTCATCACAACGTCATTCAGTTTTTCGATTACTGTCTCTTTATAGTCAACTGTTTGTATGTTTTCCAGTGCCACCACCTTTACAGCCTCTTTTACTGCCACATTCCCCTTTAGTGCATCAGCAAAGGAAGTTTTCATGGCATCATTTTCCATATTCAGCTCCTGGAACTCTTTTTTGAACTGTTCAATGTTTTCCTTAATCTGGATATTCCAAGCAGCAATCTCGTCACTTTCACAAGAGAGCAGTGAACTAACATCTAATTCCTTGTGTGTGTGTGTGTGTGTGTGTGTGTGTGTGTGTGTGTGTGTGTGTGTGTGTGTGTGTGTGTGTGTGTGTGTGTGTGATTACCTAATTGTGATTACCTAATTGTGTTTACGGGAAAGAGCCCAAAGCTCGTATCTTCCCGTCTCCTCATCGGTTCCATTTTATACTTAGTCATACTTATCATACCTGTCCTTAAAACTATGGATTGAGATAGCATTAACTACCTCCTCGCTTAGCCAATTCCAATTATCAACTACTCTTACACTGAAAAAGTATTTCCTTACATCCTGCGAAGAAGTTTTCTTACGAAGCTTCAAACTATGACCTCTAGTTCTAGAGCCAGCCATATCGAAATATCGATCACTATCCACTCTATCATAACCATGAAGGAATTTAAAGACTGTCACCATATCCCCCCTTACTCTTCTAGCTTCGAGTGATGGTAAGTCTAATTCCCTCAGCCTCTCATCATAACTGAGATTGCGTATTTCTGGCACCAGTTTCGTGGCATGTCTCTGAACTTTTTCAAGCTTAGCTATGTGCTTTTTCAAGTGCTGATTCCAAAAGGGGGCTGCATATTCGAGTTTTGGCCTCACATAGGTTACATATATATTTCTGAACATTTCCTTGTCCATGTGCCTGAAGGCTACCCTTACGTTTGATAAGAATGCATATGCTGCCCTTACTATGCCATTTATATGTATTTCTGGAGACAAATCTGCCAGTATGTTCACTCCTAGGTCTCTCTGATTTTCTGTCTCTTGAAGTTGTACTCCAGCCACCGAGTAGTCAAGCTTGGGCCTTCTTGCACTTGTACCCATTCGCATTACCTTACATTTTGAAGTATTGAATTTCATTAGCCACTTTTCTGACCACTCATGCAGATTATTTAGATCCTCCTGAAGTTCTCTACCATTGTTCTCGTTTTTTACTTTCTTCACAATCTTTGCATCATCTGCAAACATATTCATGAATGAATTTACAGACACTGGTAGGTCATTTACATATACAAGGAACAAAAGTGGCCCTAAAACTGAACCCTGTGGAACTCCACTACTAACTCTTCTCCATTCAGACACTGAGTGTCTTACTCTAACCCTCTGTTCCCTTCCTTCTAAGTAAGTTTTTATCCATTCCAAAACATTTCCACCTATTCTAGCCATTGAGTGCAGCTTCCTAATAAGTCTCCAATGTGGAACAGTGTCAAACGCTTTCTGGAAGTCTAGGAATATGCAATCTGCCCAGCCCTCTCTTTCCTGTAAGATTTGGCTTACCTCATCATAAAATTCTAATAAGTTTATTACTGTTGATCTACCTTCTCTGAAGCCATGTTGCCTCACTGACAAAAAGTTGAAGGATTCCAAGTGAAGAGAGATATGTTTCCTTAGTAGTTTCTCCATAACTTTGCAAACTATGCTGGTCAAGGAAACTGGTCTATAGTTCAGAGCCGTATCCCTCCTTCCCTTTTTGAAGATAGGTATCACATTTGCTTGTTTCCAGCATCTTGGAATCTCCCCCGACTCCAGTGACTCCTTAAATATGATACTTAGTGCCACTGATATTGTGTTTGCGCATTTTTTAAGCACATGAGGGGATATGTCATCAGGACCTGTAGCTTTATGAACATCTAAATCCATCAGCTGTGTGTGTGTGTGTGTGTGTGTGTGTGTGTGTGTGTGTGTGTGTGTGTGTGTGTGTGTTTGCAATTACCTAATTGTAATTACCTAATTGTGCTTACGGGAATGATCCCAAACCTCGTATCTTCTCGTCTCCTAATCGGTTCCATTTTGTACTTAGTGATACTTATCATACCTGTCCTTAAAACTATTGATAGAGATAGCATTAACTACCTCCTCGCTTAGCGAATTCCAATTATCAACTGCTCTTACACTGAAAAAGTATTTCCTTACATCCTGCAAAGAAGTTTTCTTACGAAGCTTCAAATTATGACCTCTAGTTCTTGAGCCTGCCATATTAAAATATCGATCCCTATCCACTCTATCATAACCAAGAAGGAATTTAAAGACTGTCACCATATCCCCTCTAAGACTTCTAGCTTCGAGTGGTGGTAAGTCAAATTAACTCTGTCTCTCATCATAACTGAGATTGCGCAATTCTAGCACCAGTTTCATGGCATGTCTTTGAACTTTTTCAAGCTTAGCTATGTGCTTTTTCAAGTGCGGATTCCAAAGGGGGGCTGCATATTCGAGTTTTGGCCTCACATAGGTTACATAAATATTTCTGAACGTTTCCTTGTCCACGTGTCTGAAGGTTACCCTTACATTTGATAAGAATGCATATGCTGCCCTTACTATGCCATTTATATGTATTTCTGGAGACAAATCTGCCAGTATGTTTACTCCTAGATCTCTTTCATTTTCTGTCTCTTGAAGTTGTACTCCAGCCACCGACTAGTCAAGCTTGGGCCTTCTTGCACTTGTACCCTTTCTCATTACCTTACATTTTGAAGTACTGAATTTCATTAGCCACTTTTCTGACCACTCATGCAGACTAATTAGATCTTCCTGAAGTTCTCTACCATTGTTCTCATTTCTTATGTTCTTCACAATCTTTGCATCATCTGCAAACATATTCATGAATGAATTTACAGACACTGGTAGGTCATTTACATATACAAGGAACAAAAGTGGCCCTAAAACTGAACCCTGTGGAACTCCACTACTAACTCTTCTCCATTCAGACACTGAATGTCTTACTCTAACCCTATGTTCCCTTCCTTCTAAGTAAGTTTTTATCCATTCCAAGACATTTCCACCTATTCTAGCCATTGCCTGCAGCTTCTTAATAATAGTCTCATGTGGAACAGTGTCATTCGCTTTCTGGTAGTCTAGGAATATGCAATCTGCCCGGCCCTCTCTTTCCTGTAAGATTCGGCTTACCTCATAATAAAATTTTAATAAGTTTGTTACTGTTGATCTACCTTCTCTGAAGCCATGTTGTCTCACTGACAAATAGCTGAAGGATTCATGTGTGTGTGTGTGATTACCTAATTGATTACCTAATTGTGTTTACGGGAAAGAGCCCAAAGCTCGTATCTTCCCGTCTCCTCATCGGTTCCATTTTATACTTAGTCATACTTATCATACCTGTCCTTAAAACTATGGATTGAGATAGCATTAACTACCTCCTCGCTTAGCCAATTCCAATTATCAACTACTCTTACACTGAAAAAGTATTTCCTTACATCCTGCAAAGAAGTTTTCTTACGAAGCTTCAAACTATGACCTCTAGTTCTAGAGCCAGCCATATCAAAATATCGATCCCTATCCACTCTATCATAACCATGAAGGAATTTAAAGACTGTCACCATATCCCACCTTACTCTTCTAGCTTCGAGTGATGGTAAGTCTAATTCCCTCAGCCTCTCATCATAACTGAGATTGCGTATTTCTGGCACCAGTTTCGTGGCATGTCTTTGAACTTTTTCAAGCTTAGCTATGTGCTTTTTCAAGTGCGGATTCCAAAAGGGGGCTGCATATTCGAGTTTTGGCCTCACATAGGTTACATAAATATTTCTGAACATTTCCTTGTCCATGTGCCTGAAGGCTACCCTTACATTTGATAAGAATGCATATGCTGCCCTTACTATGCCATTTATATGTATTTCTGGAGACAAATCTGCCAGTATGTTTACTCCTAGATCTCTCTCATTTTCTGTCTCTTCAAGTTGTACTCCAGCCACCGAGTAGTCAAGCTTGGGCCTTCTTGCACTTGTACCCATTCTCATTACCTTACATTTTGAAGTATTGAATTTCATTAGCCACTTTTCTGACCACTCATGCAGATTATTTACATCCTCCTGAAGTTCTCTACCATTGTTCTGGTTTTTTACTTTCTTCACAATCTTTGCATCATCTGCAAACATATTCATGAATGAATTTACAGACTCTGGTAGGTCATTTACATATACAAGGAACAAAAGTGGCCCTAAAACTGAACCCTGTGGAACTCCACTACTAACTCTTCTCCATTCAGACACTGAGTGTCTTACTCAAACCCACTGTTCCCTTCCTTCTAAGTAAGTTTTTATCCATTCCAAAACATTCCCACCTATTCTAGCCATTGCTTGCAGCTTCCTAATAAGTCTCCCATGTGGAACAGTGTCATATCTTCCCGTCTCCTAATCAGTCCCATTTTGTACTTAGTGATACTTATCATACCTGTCCTTAAAACTATTGATTGAGATAGAATTAACTACCTCCTTGCTTAGCGAATTCCAATTATCAACTACTCTTACACTAAAAAAGTATTTCATTATATCCTTCAAAGAAGTTTTCTTACGAAGCTTCAAACTATGACCTCTAGTTCTTGAGCCTGCCATATCAAAATATCGATCCCTATCCACTCTATCATAACCATGAAGGAATTTAAAGACTGTCACCATATCCCCCCTCAATATCCTAACTTCGAATAATGGTAAGTCTAATTCCCTCAGCCTCTCATCATAACTGAGATTGCGTAATTCTGGCACCAGTTTCGTGGCATGTCTTTGAACTTTTTCAAGCTTAGCTATGTGCTTTTTCAAGTGCAGATTCCAAAAGGTGGCTGCATATTCGAGTTTTGGCCTCACATAGGTTACATAAATATTTCTGAACATTTCCTTGTCCACGTGCCTGAAGGCTACCCTTACATTTGATAAGAATGCATATGCTGCCCTTACTATGCCATTTATATGTATTTCTGGAGACAAATCTGCCAGAATGTTTACTCCTAGATCTCTCTCATTTTCTGTCTCTTGAAGTTGTACTCCGGCCACCGACTAGTCAAACTTGGGCCTTCTTGCACTTGTACCCATTCTCATTACCTTACATTTTGAAGTATTGAATTTCATTAGCCACTTTTCTGACCACTCATGCAGACTATTTAGATTTTCCTGAAGTTCTCTACCATTATTCTCGTTTCTTACTTTCTTCACAATCTTTGCATCATCTGCAAACATACTCATGAATGAATTTACAGACACTGGTAGGTCATTTACATATACAAGGAACAAAAGTGGCCCTAAAACTGAACCCTGTGGAACTCTACAACTAACTCTTCTCCATTCAGACACTGAGTGCCTTTTCCAACCCTCTGTTCCCTTCCTTCTAAGTAAGTTTTTATCCATTCTAAGACATTTCCACTTATTCTAGCCATTGCTTGCAGCTTCCTAATAAGTCTCCCATGTGGAACAGTGTCAACTGCTTTCTGGAAGTCTAGGAATATGCAATCTGCCCAGCCCTCTCTTTCCTGTAAGATTCGGCTTACCTCATCATAAAATTCTAATAAGTTTGTTACTATTAATCTACCTTATCTGAAGCCATGTTGCATCACTGACAAAAAGTTGAAAGATTCCAAGTGAAGAGAGATACGTTTCCTTTGTAGTTTCTCCATAACTTTGCAAACTATGCTGTCAAGGAAACTGGTCTATAGTTCAGAGCCGTGTCCCTCCTTCCCTTTTTGAAGATAGGTATCACGTTTGCTTGTTTCCAGTATCTTGGAAGCTCCCCTGACTCCAGTGACTTTTTAAATATGATACTTAGTGCCACTGAAATTGAGTTTGCACATTTTTTTAAGTACATGTGGGGATATGTCATCAGGACCTGTAGCTTTATGAACATCTAACTCCATCAGCGCCATGCATACCTCTATGGCTGTCAGGTTAATGTTCTCTAATACCGGCCCTTGAGCTTCTATCTCTGCAATCTGAAGGGGTGGAGTATTTTCTACTGTAAATACTGACTGAAACTCCTTGTTCAATTCTTTGCAGATCTCTTCATCCCTCTAAGTGATGCTTCCATCCGCTCTCTTTAGCCTTAAAACCTGTTCTTTTACCTTCAGTTTTCCTCTGATAAAGCTGTGGAAAAGCTTGCGATTTTCTTTAGCCTTCCTGGTGATGTCCCTCTCATAATCTCTCTCTTCCTCTCTTCTTTTACTTAGGTAGTCATTTCTTGCTCTTTTATATGTTTGCCAGGCATTTATGTTTTTTCTCCTCCTATACCTTTCCCAGCATTTGTCTCTCCACTCCTTAGCTCTTTTACACTCATTATCGAACCATTTCTCTCTGCCATGAATTACGCCTACTTTGGTGAAAAGGCTGCAGCCATCTACTATCTTTCCTTATTTCTCACAAAAGATGTCATACATTTCTTGTACAGATTTGTTGTAAAATAAGGTTCTTCAGTCAATAACTGCAAAAAGCTCATTCATTTTGATGTAATCTCCTTTCGGATAACTCCTCCTCATGTCCTCAGTGCCTCTACTCTCAGGCAGAATATCTTCAATGATATACTCCATCAACAACACACAGTGGTCACTCTTTCCAATTGGTGGTTCATACTCAATATTTTCGATATCCAACACATTATCTGTGAACACTAGATCAAGTAGTGATGGCTCATCCCCACCCCTGGCCCTCGTTGGTTCCATTACATGTTGGTGTAGGAAATTCCCTTGTACGCAATCTAGGAATCTTGCCCCGAATGAGTCCTCACCACTGTGTGGGTCAAGATTTATCGAAATCTATCTCTTTATGATTAAAATCTCCCATAACCAAAATCCTACATTTTCTCTCCCGTGCCATGTTAACAACTGAGTTTATGACTTCAATAGTACCTATATGAAGGTACTATTCTGGTTCCTTGGTGGGTTATATACAACAGTTATTATAATGCTCTCTGACCCAGTATTTATGCGAGCAACAAGAAATTCCTTGAACTCACTTTCTATAGCCAAGTTTATTTCTTCAGCTTGAATCCTTTCACTTATGAGGAGTGCTATCCCTCCACCAGTCCTCTCAGATCTTTCAACCCTTAATATTCTGAATCCCTTAGGAAAAACTGTGACACTGTTTATGTCCTCACTCAACTTAGTCTCTTTATTTGTTACTATATCTGCCTTACTGTTGTGAATCCTATCTTTTAATTCTACTGCCTTACCAGCTAATCCATCAGCATTTGTGTATAACAATCTTAATGAGGCCCCATCCCCTGATCTTCTGTCATTATCTTCTTTATCTCCCCTTTGTCTGGAAGAACTCTGTAATGAAAATTTTTCTTCTCTTCTTCATTTCTTTCATCATTTAACGTTTTTCCCTCTTGCAGCAAGTTTTTTATCTTTCCCATCTCTTCCTGTGTTCTGTATCATCTAATGAACACTTCCTTGAATATTTTAAGGTCTTTTAGACTTTTTTTTCTCAACAATATATCCCTACATGTTTCCCCTCTCTCGAAGGTTACTTTTGTTGGTCTCGGCTTTCCTTCCCTCGAATATTTGCCTAGTTGGTGAATGTTTACAATATCCTCAGGACCACAAACTACTCCAAGCTTTCTTATCAGGTCTACAACCCTAGCTTTATTTCTTCAAGTCTCCCCTGCCATGTTGGCTCCTGGGATTCGCTTATACCTGAGATTACCACTGTCTTCTCTTTATCAAGTGCCTGTTTGATCAGTGGATTTGCCCTTTCCATCACAACGTCTTTCATTTTTTCGATTACTGTCTCTTTATAGTCAACTGTTTGAATGTTTTCCAGTGCCAACACCTTTACAGCCTCTTTTACTGCCACATTCCCCTTTAGTGCCTCAGCAAAGGAAGTTTTCATGGCATCATGTTCCATATTCAACTCCTGGAACTCTTTTCTAAACTGTTCAATATTTTCCTTAATTTGGACATTCCAAGCTGCAATCTCGTCTCTCTCAGAAGAGAGCAGTGAACTAACATCTAATTCATTTAGGTGTGTAATTACCTAATTGTAATTACCTAATTCTGCTTACGGGAAACAGCCCAAAGCTCGTATATATTGGTGTATATATTAGTAGTTATATATTTATAGTATATATATATAATATATATATATATATATATATATATATATATATATATTATTATATATATATATATATATATATATATATATATATATATATATATATATATATATATCAGGTGTGTGCAACCTGCTGCCCAAGGGCCGCATGCAGCCCTCAAAGGCTTTCATTGCGGCCCTTTCTCCTAAAAATAAATAAGCTATAGTGCGGCCCTCAGAGAGAGAGAGAGAGAGAGAGAGAGAGAGAGAGAGAGAGAGAGAGAGAGAGAGAGAGAGAGAGAGAGAGAGGAGAGAGAGAGAGAGAGAGAGAGAGAGAGAGAGAGAGAGAGAGAGCGAGAGAGAGAGAGAGAGAGAGCGAGAGAGAGAGCGCTCTCGAACTCGTCTCTCCTCTCATCTCTCTCTCTCTCTCTCTCTCTCTCTCTCTCTCTCTCTCTCTCTCTCTCTCTCTCTCTCTCTCTCTCTCTCTCTCTCTTTGTGTTTTCATCAACAACCCTTCCTCAATAACCGATGGTACGAGAGGTCATCGTTACCAGTAACCCCTTTTAAGATCATTGTAAACATCGAAACGATCATTATTTTTAAGGTTGGATGTTTACACTTTTTACACTCTCTGCTATGCTTTGCAGTACAGCCGTACATACATACATACATATACCGTGGCTGTTTCCCCCTTAAATTGGGGGGCAGCCGACGTCAAGAAATGAAAGTTTGGGGAGAAGTTATTCTCCCCTCTACTCCCCCTCTTCGTTGACGCCTCTCAGGAGGTTGATACAAGGGGGGGGATTCCCAGTCCCCCCGCCCCGTCCACTTTTAGTCGCCTTTTACGACACGCAGGGAATACGGTGAGGCTATTCTTTGATATTATGCCCGCCCCACAGGACACAAATATAAAAGGCCCCATGTGCTCCTTATTATCGTCTCCAACCAACCGCTCAATGGCAAAGCCCCTGCTGGGCTAAGGATGATGATGGGATGGCCAAGAGTGCGCCGCCGCGCCCTCGTGTGGGAAATCTCTAGGGTTTTGCGGGAGTAATCGGCCGCCGCTGCCTGTCTACTACAGCAGTACAGCCGTAGAGGAATTAATATAGTTCTCAGTTTTTCTCAGACTCAAGTGGTGCAATCAGTGTGCTTCATTTGATGTGGTTGATTTGTGATTACCGGTATTCTAAGTCTAACTCTAAGTTGTTTATGTTGCAGTTTTGTGATTGGCTTTAGAAAACTTGCAAGCAAAACATTTTGAGAATTATATATTTCTGCTGATATTTGGTACTAATTATATTGCAATCTATTACATTATTCTTAATTAAAACCTTTAATTAAGAAAAATGTAATAGATTGCAATATAATTAATACCACATTTTCAGCAGAAATATATACTTCTCAAAATGTTTTGCTTGCAAGTTTTCTAAAGCCAATCACAAAACTGCAACATAAGCAACTTAATTAGAGTTAGTCTTTAATTTAAAGTTAACTTTTTCCTATGATATATTTTGCTCAGCAGGAGAGATCTTATTGCACTAATAATGGCTTCTACGAGTAAAAAACGCAAGATTTCAGATGAAAACCGGAGTTTTCAAGAGAAAGGGACTGAACAATATTTATGCATACAATCAGGGGGGAAAGCATTGTACCTTGTGTGTCATGAAACCATTTCTGTTTTAAAAGAATATAACATCAAAAGACACTACATCACAAAGCACAAAGAATATGAAAATATGACAGGTGAAGCACGCAAAGAAAAAATATCATTCTTGCAGAAATCTCTGAAAGGACAACAGTCATTGTTTACAAAGAAACTTGAGGAATATGATGCATCTCTCAAAACAAGCTTTTTGATTAGTCAAATCCTTGCAAAAAGACTCAAGCCCTATTCTGATGGTGAGGTAGTTAAAGAATGTTTGTGTGTAGCCTCAGACAATATGTTTCCTGACAAAAAGAAACTATTTGAAAACATAAGCCTTTCAAGATATACTGTTGCTAGAAGAATAGACAGTCTTTCAGGGAATATTGAATGTACAATTGCCAAGCGAGTTAGTGCTTTTTCTTCATACTCTGTTGCTCTTGATGAGAGTTGTGACACCGCAGACACTGCACAACTGGCTGTGTATATTAGGGGAGTTGACAATGACTATAATATTACAGAGGAAATGGCTTCACTACAAAGTATGAAGGGGACCACAACAGGACAATCTATTTTTGATGAATTGGAAAAGGGATTGGCAAGGTTTGGACTGGACTACACTAATTTAGTTTCCATTACAACAGATGGTGCGCCTGCGATGTCTGGTCAGAGAAATGGGGTTGTTGGATTACTGAAGACTAGAATGGGGTCTTAAAATAATGACTTCGGTTCACTTACTGTCCTGCATTGTATCATACACAAGGAAGCTTTATGTGCGAAGACAATAAACTTTCAGCATGTGACTAATAGTCTCGTGAAAGCTGTCAATTTCATTAGGTCAAGAGGTCTAAATCAACGCGAGTTTCAGCACTTAATGGCAGACATTGATGCAGAGTACAGTGATGTGAAGTATTTTTGTGGGGTAAGGTGGCTAAGCAAAGCAGGAATGTTGAAGAGAGCATATGACCTTTTGGAAGAAATTGCGCTGTTCTTAGATATGAAAGGTAATGCTATCCCTGAATTGAGAGATAAGGAATGGAGATATGATTTAGCATTTTTAGTAGATATAACTGATCATCTTAGTGCACTGAATGTTAGACTTCAAGGAAAAGATCAACTAATAAATGAGATGTTCTCACTGATCAAAGGCTTCCAGATAAAATTGCGTCTGTGGGAGTCACAAATCAGAAACCAAAACCCAACCCACTTTCCTACACTGAAAAACCATGACACTAGCAACCCTCAGTATCAGAAGTATGGTGACAAATTGGCAGTCTTATGAGAGGAATTTTCAGAAAGATTTGGTGACCTCAAGAAACATTCACAAGCCATTGAAGTCTTTGCTTCTCCTTTTTCTGTGGATGTGACAGCAATTCCCGAGGACATATATGTACTATTGAAGTCATAAACTCAGTTGTTAACATGGCACGGGAAAAAAAATTTAGGATTTTGATTATGGGAGACTTTAATCATAAAGAGATAGATTGGATAAATCTTGACCCACACAGTGGTGAGGACTCATTCGGGGCAAGATTCCTAGATTGCGTACAAGGGAATTTCCTACACCAACATGTAATGGAACCAACAAGGGCCAGGGGTGGGGATGAGCCATCACTACTTGATCTAGTGTTCACAGATAATGTGTTGGATATTGGAAAAATTGAGTATGAACCACCAATTGGAAAGAGTGACCACTGTGTGTTGTTGATGGAGTATATCATTGAAGATATTCTTCCTGAGAGTAGAGGCACTGAGGACATGAGGAGGAACTATCCGAAAGGAGATTACAGCAAAATGAATGAGCTTTTTGCAGTTATTGACTGGAGAACCTTATTTTACAACAAATCTGTACAAGAAATGTATGACATCTTTTGTGAGAAATATGGGAAGATAGTAGATTGCTGCATACCTGTCACCAAAGTAGGTGTAATTCATGCCAGAGAGAAATGGTCCGATAATGGGTGTAAAAGAGCTAAGGAGTGGAGAGACAAATGCTGGGAAAGGTATAGGAGGAGAAAAAACATAAATGCCTGGCAAACCTACAAAAGAGCAAGAAATGACTACCTAAGTAAAAGGAGAGAGGCAGAGAGAAACTATGAGAGGGACATCACCAGGAAGGCTAAAGAAAATCCAAAGCTTTTCCACAGCTTTATCAGAGGAAAACTGAAGGTAAAAGAACAGGTTTTAAGGCTAAAGAGAGCGGATGGAAGCATCACTGAGACGGATGAAGAGATCTGCAAAGAATTGAACAAGGAGTTTAAGTCAGTATTTACAGTAGAAAATACCCCACCCCCTCAGATTGAAGTGATAGAAGCTCAAGGGCCGGTATTAGAGAACATCAACCTTACAGCCACAGAGGTATGCAAAGCGCTGATGGATTTAGATGTTCATAAAGCTACAGGTCCTGATGACATACCCCCTCATGTGCTTAAAAAATGCGCAAACACAATATCAGTGGCACTAAGTATCATATTTAAGGAGTCACTGGAGTCGGGGGAGATTCCAAGATGCTGGAAACAAGCAAATGTGATACCTATCTTCAAAAAGGGAAGGAGGGATACGGCTCTGAACTATAGACCAGTTTCCTCGACCAGCATAGTTTGCAAAGTTATGGAGAAACTACTAAGGAAACATATCTCTCTTCACTTGGAATCCTTCAACTTTTTGTCAGTGAGGCAACATGGCTTCAGAGAAGCAAACTTATTAGAATTTTATGATGAGGTAAGCCAAATCTTACAGGAAAGAGAGGGCTGGGCAGATTGCATATTCCTAGACTTCCAGAAAGCGTTTGACACTGTTCCACATGGGAGACTTATTAGGAAGCTGCAATCAATGGCTAGAATAGGTGGAAATGTTTTGGAATGGATAAAAAAACTTACTTAGAAGGAAGGGAACAGAGGGTTAGAGTAAGACATTCAGTGTCTGAATGGAGAAGAGTTAGTAGTGGAGTTCCACAGGGTTCAGTTTTAGGGCCAATTTTGTTCCTTGTATATGTAAATGACCTACCAGAGTCTGTAAATTCATTCATGAATATGTTTGCAGATGATGCAAAGATTGTGAAGAAAGTAAAAAACGAGAACAATGGTAGAGAACTTCAGGAGGATGTAAATAATCTGCATGAGTGGTCAGAAAAGTGGCTAATGAAATTCAATACTTCAAAATGTAAGGTATTGAGAATGGGTACAAGTGCAAGAAGGCCCAAGCTTGACTACTCGGTGGCTGGAGTACAACTTCAAGAGACAGAAAATGAGAGAGATCTAGGAGTAAACATACTGGCAGATTTGTCTCCAGAAATACATATAAATGGCATAGTAAGGGCAGCATATGCATTCTTATCAAATGTAAGGGTAGCCTTCAGGCACATGGACAAGGAAATGTTCAGAAATATTTATGTAACCTATGTGACGCCAAAACTCGAATATGCAGCCCCCTTTTGGAATCCGCACTTGAAAAAGCACATAGCTAAGCTTGAAAAAGTTCAAAGACATGCCACGAAACTGGTGCCAGAAATACGCAATCTCAGTTATGATGAGAGGCTGAGGGAATTAGACTTACCATCACTCGAAGCTAGAAGAGTGAGGGGGGATATGGTGACAGTCTTTAAATTCCTTCATGGTTATGATAGAGTGGATAGGGATCGATATTTTGATATGGCTGGCTCTAGAACTAGAGGTCATAGTTTGAAGCTTCGTAAGAAAACTTCTTTGCAGGATGTAAGGAAATACTTTTTCAGTGTAAGAGTAGTTGATAATTGGAATTGGCTAAGCGAGGAGGTAGTTAATGCTATCTCAATTCATAGTTTTAAGGACAGGTATGATAAGTATCACTAAGTATAAAATGGAACCGATCAGGAGACGGGAAGATACGAGCTTTGGGCTCTTTCCCGTAAACACAATTAGGTAATCACAATTAGGTAATCACATACAAATGGAAATAATTGAACTACAGTGCAATGATGAACTAATAAAGAAGTTTGATGATAGTTCAGTATACCAGTTTTATAAGAAGCATGTATCAGTAACAGTGTATCCAAAACTCTCTGCTCATGCAAGGAAAATGATGGCTGTGTTTGGTAGCACATATGTATTTGAGCAGCTTTTTTCAAAAATGAATCTAGTTAAAAACAAGCATTGGTCTTTACTTACTGATGAACATTTGGAATGTACCCTGCGTGTAGCCACATCATCCATACAGCCTGATATTGATAAGTTGGTGTCCCAAATGCAACATCAACCATCTCACTAGGGTAGCCTTTCATTTGCTCATTAATGATTAGGAAAATGTCTGTGTTTGATAATTCTTATGTTAATGATCCCAGTTAACCAATAATAAGTAATTATTTATGTTTGTACATTATAATAATAAGGTACGGTAGCCTTTCATTTGCTCATTTATAGTAAGGAAAATACTTTTGTTTCAGACAATTCTTATTTTTGTGATCCCAATTTAAATAAAATCAGTAACAAACTAATTATCTATCTTTATTAGTATAGTCTCACATAATATGTATTCGATCGTAGTAAATAGCATGAAATAGTAAGGTTATGTGGCCCTCCATACCAACAGAGTCGTGACTAGTGGCCCTTTGGCAAAAAAGGTTGCACACCCCTGATATATATATATATAT
>JAXCGZ010007814.1:72500-94076 GCA_037179515.1 Halocaridina rubra
GTGGATGGTTGACCTTGGAATACCCAACTCCGTGGATGTCCTTTAGACAAAGCCATCATTCGATCTGGACAGGAAAAATAACATAAATAAAATAGTGAAATTCCCTATGTACCCAGACTTTGTGGACACGCTGTATATAGTAATTATAAGTCCTAGGTTCGAATCCCGGTCGGAGTAAAAAATTATTCATGTTTTCACATATATAATGTGCTTAATTGGATATTTTATATATACATATATATAAGATATATATATATATATATATATATATATATATATATATATATATATATATATATATATATATATATATATATATATATATATATATATATATATATATATATATATATATATATATATATATATATATATATATATATATATATATATATATATATATATATATATATATATATATATATATATATATATATATATATATATATATATATATATATATATATATATATATATATATATATATATATATATATATATATATATATATGTATATATATATATATATGTATATATATATATATATATATATATATATATATATATATATATATATATATATATATATATATATATATATATATATATATATATATATATATATATATATATATATATATATATATATATATATATATATATATATATATATATATATATATATATATATATATATATATATATATATATATATATATATATATATATATATATATATATATATATATATATATATATATATATATATATATATATATATATATATATATATATATATATATATATATATATATATATATATATATATATATATATATATATATATATATATATATATATATATATATATATATATATATATATATATATATATATATATATATATATATATATATATATATATATATATATATATATATATATATATATATATATATATATATATATATATATATATATATATATATATATATATATATATATATATATATATATATATATATATATATATATATATATATCAAAGAATAGCCTCAACGTATTCCCTGCGTGTCGTAAAATGCGACTAAAAGTGGACGGAGTGGGGGGACTAGGAATCTCCCACTTGTATCAACCTCCTGCGAGACGTCAAAGGAGAAGGGGAGTAGAGGGGAGAAAAACTTCTCCCAAAACTCTAGTTTTGGGGTGTCTAAATGTGCGTGGTTGTAGTACGATAGAGAGCAAAAGATGTGAGATTGGATATATGTTTGGTAGGAGGAGGATGGATGTATTGGCATTGTGTGTGACGAAGATGAAAGGAAAAGGAGAAGTGGCATTTGGTGATGTGACGGGTAGGGTGTCTGGGGTTGAAAGAGGGAGAGCGAGAGAAGGTGTGGCATTATTGCAGAGTGAATGGATGGTAAATAAGGTAGTGGAATGGAAAGAAGTGTCATCTAGGCTGATGTGGGTGAGGGCTAGGATAGGAAGGGAATGTTGGGCTTTTGTAAGTGCGTATGGGCCAGGATGCGAGAGAAGTGAGGAAGAGCGGGATGAATTCTGGAATGAGTTATCTAGATGTTTGGATAGTCTGAGTAGAAGGAACTATGTAGTTGTGTTGGGTGACTTGAATGCCAGAGTTGGTGATGGAGAGATAGAAGGTGTTGTAGGAAAGTATGGGGTACCAGGTGGGAATGAGAGTGGCGAGAGACCGATAGATATGTGTGTGGAGCAAGAGTTGGTGATAGGTAATAGTTTATTTAAGAAGAAGTTAATAAATAAGTATGCTTGGATGAGAGTGGCAAATGGAAGAGTGAAATAAAGAGCATTGATGGATAATGTGTTGGTAGCAAAGAGCATGGATGGTAGAGTGAGAGATGTGCATGCATTCAGGGGTGTGGCTACTGAGATGTCTGATCATTTTTTGGTTGAAGCAAAAGTGGTAATACCAAAAGAGTGGGGAAATAGTGTGGGGGGAAGTAGAAGGGAAATAGTGAAGGTGGAAGAGTTGAAAAAGCCAGAGAAGAGACAGGAATATCAGGACAGGTTGAGAGTGGCATATGACAGGGTGAAAGAAAGAGAAGTTGGGGAGTTAGGGGAGGAACGGGGATTGATGAAAGAATGTTTTGTGGGACATGCAAGTGATGTGTGTGGAAAGAGGTTTGTTGGAGGTGGCATGAGGAGGGGCAGCGAGTGGTGGAATGTAGAGGTAAAAATGAAGGTGGAAGAGAAAAAGAGGGCTTTTGAGGAATGGCTGCAGTGTAAAAGTAGGGAGAAGTATGAAAGATATAGGGAGAAAAATGTGGAAACCAAGCGGAAGGTAGAGGAAGAGAAGAGGTTGGCAAATGTTAGGTGGAGACAGGATTTTAGTATTTCATATGAGGAGAATAAAAAGAAGCTTTGGAAAGAAGTGAAGAGAGTAAGGAAGGGTGGATTGAGGATGGAAGAGACAGTGAAAGATGTGAATGGACAGATGTTAAGAGGGAACGATGAAAGGAAAAGATGGGCAGAATATTTTGAGTGTTTGCTGAATGTTGATGAAGATAGAGAGGCAGCTATAGTGGCAGTGGGGGGGGTTCAAGGGCCATTAATGGGAGATCAAAATGAGAGAGAGATTATAAGTGAGGAGGTGAAAAGGGCATTGTATGAAGCAAAAGCAGGTAAAGCACCTGGAATGGATGGTGTGAGAGCGGAGATGTTGAAAGAAGGGGGTATGACTGCATTGGAATGGTTAGTGAGAGTGTTTAATATATGCTTTATGTTGTCATTGGTGCCAGTGGAATGGGTGATTGCCTGTATAGTGCGCCTATACAAAGGTAAGGGAGATGTGTATGAATGCAGTAATTTTAGGGGTATAAGTTTGTTGAGTGTGGTAGGAAAAGTGTATGGTAGGATACTGGTTAATAGGATTAGGGATAAGACAGAATATGTGATCATGGAAGTGCAGAGTGATTTTAGGAGAGGTAGAGGTTGCATAGATCAGATTTTTATAGTTAGGCAGTTATGTGAGAAATATTTAGCAAAGGCTAAAGATGTGTATTTTGCATTTTTGGATCTAGAGAAAGCATATGATAGAGTTGATAGAGAGGCTATGTGGAATATATTTAGATTATATGGAATTAATGGTAAATTGTTGCATGCAGTGAAGAGTTTGTATGAGGGCAGTAGAGCTTGTGTTAGGGTAGGGAATGAAGTGAGTGAGTGGTTTCCAGTGAGTGTGGGACTAAGACAGGGATGTGTGATGTCACCATGGCTCTTCAATTTGTATATTGATGGAGTTGTAAGAAAGGTGAATGAGCGAGTGCGTGGTCGAGGTTTGAGAATGGTAGATGGGGATGATAATGAGTGGGAGCTGAATCAGTTGCTGTTTGCAGATGATACTGTGGTGGTGGCAGATTCAGAGGAAAAGCTGTGTTAGTTAGTGTCAGAATTTGGAATGGTGTGTGAGAGAAGGAAGTTGCGAGTGAATGTGGAAAAGAGTAAGGTTATGAGGTGTACAAGAAATGAGGATGGTGCTGGATTGAATGTTATGTTGAATGGAGAGACACTTGAGGAGGTTAATCAATTTAAGTATTTAGGCTCGGTTATAGCTGCAAATGGTGGAGTGGAAGCAGATGTGTTTCAGAGAGTGAATGAAGGATGTAAAGTGTTGGGTGCGTTGAAAGGAGTGATGAAGAATAGAGGGTTCGAAATGAATGTTAAGAAACTTTTGTATGAGAAAGTGGTTGTGCCAACTGTAATGTATGGATAAGAATTATGGGGTATGAAAGTAAGTGAGAGAGGGAAACTAAATGTGTTTGAGATGAAATGCCTGAGGAGTATAAGTGGTGTATCTCGATTGAATAGGGTTAGGAATGAAGAGGTGAGAGCAAGAACGGGTGTGAGGAGTGAAATTGCAGCCAGAGTAGATATGAATGTTCTGAGATGGTTTGGCCATGTGGAAAGGAAGGATGATGAAAGGCTGCTGAAAAAGGTGATGAATGCGAGGGTTGATGGGAGAAATGCTAGAGGGAGGCCTAGGTTTGGATGGATGGATGGAGTAAGGAGAGCCCTGAATGATAGGAGGATGGATTTGAGGGAAGCAAGCGAGCGTGCTAGGAATAGGAATGAATGGCGAACGATTGTGACGCAGTTCTGATGGGCATCTGCTGTTACCACGAGGCTGCATTTTACAGAGGTAGCTATGTGGTATGGGCAGTAGGAGGTCTAGGCAGTTGTGAAGCGACAAAGGTTGTTGAAGAGACGGGAGGATGGGCTGTGGCACTCCAGCAGTGCCATCTGAACAGTCGATAGATCCCTTGTCATTGCCCATAGAGCAAAGTATTCCCCTTATTGTTTTCCTTTCTTGATGTCGGCTACCCCCCAATTAAAGGAGAAACAGCCAAGGTAGATATATATATGTATATATATATATATATATATATATATATATATATATATATATATATATATATATATATATATATATATATATATATGAATCATTTTTTACCCCGACCGGGACTCGAACCTAGGACTTATGATTACGAAGTCAAGGCGCTACTACTACATCACAAAAGGTTAAAAGGAATCTAACCTTATAGCTTATATCTGCTATACTTAGGAATGAACGCATTCTAACTGACTGCCACTATGTTCATATTACAGATTCCCCAAACTCACTCGTGGCTTCATTTTAGTATTTAATTCAATTCCCAATCTCATTCGGGCCATGAAATTATCAAATAAGCACATTACATATGTGAAAACATGAATCATTTTTTACCCCGACCGGGACTCGAACATAGGACTTATGATTACTAAGTCAAGGAGCTACCACTACACCACAGAAGGTTAAAAGGAATCCACCCTTATAGCTTATATCTGCTATACTTAGGAATGAACGCATTCTAAATGAATGCCACTATGTTCATATTACAGATTCCCCAACCTCACTCGTGGCTTCATTTTAGTATTTAATTCAATTCCCAATCTCATTCGGGCCATGCAATTATCAAATAAGCACATTACATATGTGAAACCATGAATCATTTTTTACCCCGACCGGGACTCGAACCTAGGACTTATGATTACTAAGTCAAGGAGCTACCACTACACCACAGAAGGTTAAAAGGAATCCACCCTTATAGCTTATATCTGCTATACTTAGGAATGAACGCATTCTAAATGAATGCCACTATGTTCATATTACAGATTCCCCAACCTCACTCGTGGCTTCATTTTAGTATTTAATTCAATTCCCAATCTCATTCGGGCCATGCAATTATCAAATAAGCACATTACATATGTGAAACCATGAATCATTTTTTACCCCGACCGGGACTCGAACCTAGGACTTATGATTACTAAGTCAAGGCGCTACCACTACACCACAGGAGGTTAAAAGGAATCCAACCTTATAGCTTATATCTGCTATACTTAGGAATGAACGCATTCTAACTGAATGCCACTATGTTCATATTACAGATTCCCCAACCTCACTCGTGACTTCATTTTAGTATTTAATTCAAGTCCCAATCCCATTCGGGCCATGAAATTATCAAATAAGCACATTACATATGTGAAAACATGAATCATTTTTTTACCCCCACCGGAACTCGAACATAGGACTTATGATTACTAAGTCAAGGTGCTACCACTACACCACAGAAGGTTAAAAGGAATCCAACCTTATAGCTTATATCTACTATACTTAGGAATGAACGCATTCTCACTGAATGCCACTATGTTCATATTACAGATTCCCCAACCTCACTCGTGGCTTCATTTTAGTATTTAATTCAATTCCCAATCTCATTCGGGCCATGAAATTATCAAATAAGCACATTACATATGTGAAAACATGAATCATTTTTTTCAAACCTAGGACTTATGATTACTAAGTCAAGGCTCTACCACTACACCACAGAAGGTTAAAAGGAATCCAACCTTATAGCTTATATCTGCTATACTTGGGGATGAACGCATTCTAACTGAATGCCACTATGTTCATATTACAGATTCCCCAATCTCACTCGTGGCTTCATTTTAGTATTTAATTCAATTCCCAGTCTCATTCGGGCCATGAAATTATCAAATAAGCACATTACATATGAGAAAACATGAATAAATTTTTACCCCAACTGGGACTCGAACCTAGGACTTATGATTACTAAGTCAAGGCGCTACCACTACACCACAGAAAGTTAAAAGGAATCCAAACTTATAGCTTATATCTGCAATACTTAGGAATGAACGCATTCTAACTGAATGCCACTATGTTCATATTACAGATTCCCCAACCTCACTCGTGGCTTCATTTTAGTATTTAATTCAATTCCCAATCTCATTCGGGCCATGAAATTATCAGATAAGCACATTACATATGTGAAAACATGAATCATTTTTTACCCCGACCGGGACTCGAACCTAGGACTTATGATTACTAAGTCAAGGCGCTACCACTACACCACAGAAGGTTAAAAGGAATCCAACCTTATAGCTTATATCTGCTATACTTAGGAATGAACGCATTCTAACTGAATGCCACTATGTTCATATTACAGATTCCCCAACCTCACTCGTGGCTTCATTTTAGTATTTAATTCAATTCCCAATCTCAGTTTTAGGGCCACTTTTGTTCCTTGTATATGTAAATGACCTAACAGAGTCTGTAAATTCATTCATGAGTATGTTTGCAAATGATGCAAAGATTGTGAAGAAAGTAAAAAACATGAACAATGGTAGAGAACTTCAGGAGGATCTAAATAATCTGCATGAGTGGTCAGAAAAGTGGCTAATGTAATTCAATACTTCAAACTGTAAGATAATGAGAATGGGTACAAGTGCAAGAAGGGCCAAGCTTGACTACTCGGTTGTTGGGGTACAACTTCAAGAGAGAGAAAATGAGAGAGATCTAGGAGTAAAGATACTGGCAGATATGTCTCCAGAAATACATATAACTGGCATAGTAAGGACAGCATATGCATTCTTATCAAATGTAAGGGTAGCTTTCAGGCACGTGGACAAGGAATTATTCAGAAATATTTATGTAACCTATGTGAGGCCAAAACTCGATTATGCAGCCCCCTTTTGGAATCCACACTTGGAAAAGCACATAGTTAAGCTTGAAAATGTTCAAAGACATGCCATGAAATTCGTGACAGAAATGCGCAATCTCAGTTATGATGCGAGGCTGAGGGAATTAGACTTACCATCATTCGAAGCTAGAAAATTGAGGGGAGATATGGTTGCAGTCTTTAAATTCCTTCATGGTTATGATAGAGTGGATAGGGATCGATATATTAATATGGCTGGCTCTAGAACTAGATTTCATAGTTTGAAGCTTCGTAAGAAAACTTCTTTGTAGGATGTAAGGAAATACTTTTTCAGTTTAAGAGTAGTTGATAATTGGAATTTGTAAGCGAGGAGGTAGTTAATGCTATCTCAATCCATAGTTTTAAGGACAGGTATGATAAGTATCACTAAGTATAAAATGGAACCGATCAGGAGACAGTAAGATACGAGCTTCGGGCTCTTTCCCATATACACAATTAGGTAAGCACACACACACACACACACACACACACACACAGTATTTACAGTAGAAAATACCCCACCCCCTCAGATTGCAGTGATAGAAGCTCAAGGGCCGGCATTAGAGAACATCAACCTTACAGCCACAGAGGTATGCACAGCGCTGATGGATTTAGATGTTCATAAAGCTACAGGTCCCGATGACATATCCCCTCATGTGCTTAAAAAATGCGCAAACACAATATCAGTGGCACTAAGTATCATATTTAAGGAGTCACTGGAGTCGGGGGAGATTCCAAGATGCTGGAAACAAGCAAATGTGATACCTATCTTCAAAAAGGGAAGGAGGGATACGGCTCTGAACTATAGACCAGTTTCCTTGACCAGCATAGTTTGCAAAGTTATGGAGAAACTACTAAGGAAACATATCTCTCTTCACTTGGAATCCTTCAACTTTTTGTCAGTGAGGCAACATGGCTTCAGAGAAGCTAGATCAACAGTAACAAACTTATTAGAATTTTATGATGAGGTAAGCCAAATCTTACAGGAAAGAGAGGGCTGGGCAGATTGCATATTCCTAGACTTCCAGAAAGCGTTTGACACTGTTCCACATGGGAGACTTATTAGGAAGCTGCAATCAATGGCTAGAATAGGTGGAAATGTTTTGGAATGGATAAAAACTTACTTAGAAGGAAGGGAACAGAGGGTTAGAGTAAGACACTCAGTGTCTGAATGGAGAAGAGTTAGTAGTGGAGTTCCACAGGGTTCAGTTTTAGGGCCACTTTTGTTCCTTGTATATGTAAATGACCTACCAGAGTCTGTAAATTCATTCATGAATATGTTTGCAGATGATGCAAAGATTGTGAAGAAAGTAAAAAACGAGAACAATGGTAGAGAACTTCAGGAGGATCTAAATAATCTGCATGAGTGGTCAGAAAAGTGGCTAATAAAATTCAATACTTCAAAATGTAAGGTAATGAGAATGGGTGCAAGTGCAAGAAGGCCCAAGCTTGACTACTCGGTGGCTGGAGTACAACTTCAAGAGACAGAAAATGAGAGAGATCTAGGAGTAAACATACTGGCAGATTTGTCTCCAGAAATACATATAATTGGCATAGTAAGGGCAGCATATGCATTCTTATCAAATGTAAGGGTAGCCTTCAGGCACATGGACAAGGAAATGTTCAGAAATATTTATGCAACCTATGTGAGGCCAAAACTGGAATATGCTGCCCCCTTTTGGAATCCGCACTTGAAAAAGCACATAGCTAAGCTTGAAAAAGTTCAAAGACATGCCACGAAACTGGTGCCAGAAATACGCAATCTCAGTTATGATGAGAGGCTGAGGGAATTAGACTTACCATCACTCGAAGCTAGAAGAGTGAGGGGGGATATGGTGACAGTCTTTAAATTCCTTCATGGTTATGATAGAGTGGATAGGGATCGATATTTTGATATGGTTGGCTCTAGAACTAGAGGTCATAGTTTGAAGCTTCGTAAGAAAACTTCTTCGCAGGATGTAAGGAAATACTTTTTCAGTGTAAGAGTAGTTGATAATTGGAATTGGCTAAGCGAGGAGGTAGTTAATGCTATCTCAATCCATAGTTTTAAGGACAGGTATGATAAGTATGACTAAGTATAAAATGGAACCGATCAGGAGACGGGAAGATACGATCTTTGGGCTCTTTCCCGTAAACACAATTAGGTAATCACAATTAGGTAATCACACACACTGCGGGTTCAGTGACACACGGAACTGCTCCTCTTAAAATTTAAATTGTTTCGAGTGACTAAGTGCTTAGTGGAAAACTTTACCATAATTTCCCTATATCTGAAATCCTGCAGAGTATTGTGAGTACAAAACTTATATTTGTTGTATGACGAGACTGTCCAAAATATTAAAGGAAAAAAAATTGAGAACAATTTTCGTGAGGGGAGAGAGAAGCTGCTGTCCAGTTCTGCCTTGAAGGAAATTTAGAAGAGTTGCCAGAGGTGAAGCCATCACATCACATTACCTAATTTTTTGTGTAAACTGGGGAAAGCTCTTAAGCCGTTTACCTGATCCTGTGGTTCCATATATTGTTAAAATCAGTATCCTTCCCATTTATATTAACTTGTTAGTTAGTTTGATACACGAAATAATTGAATAAGTAAAAAAAAAAAAAAATATATCCACCTGTCAACAGTACTAAGTTGCCAAGTAGAACAGCTGTCTTATTTTCTTCATTTTTGTTTTTTGCTTTTCTTTTAGCTTTCTTTTACTATTTTGTTTTTATTTTGTATATATATTGAGTTAAATGTAAAGTCTAATCTTGTGATAACATACCTTGGTTAGCAAGTGAGTTTATCAGTTAGGAAGAATATATAGCAGAAACAGGTGGGTGCCACCTCAGACACAGGTTCAAATTTTTCCTTCAGGTTTGACTTTTGTTTTGTTGCATTTTTTTTCTTTTTCTTTTTATCCTTAAATTACCATGGTCAAGTTTTTAAGTTAAGATGTGTGTTACCAGAAAAGAGATAAACTGAGTCACTAAATAGCACTTATATGGAGATATAAAAATTCGGTGTGAAGCTTAATTAAAAGTTTTTCTCTTTTTTTTCCTCTTTCTCGTCTTCTTTCTATATTCTGTGAGAGGGAGAACATAAAAATGATGCCATCTCTGTCCCAAACCTCTCCCATCCATGGGTCGGTAGGAGGGGTAGCCATCAGGAGACTCAAACAGAAAATCAAGAATTTAGAGGAAATGGTTATAAGCCTTGATGATAAAATTCAGAACATGGATGGAGAAATGAAAGAGAATGAAACACTCAGAGAGCAAATAAGATCTTTGGAGGAAGCAAATATAGCACAAGGGCAGGAGAGAAAGGAACTAGAAAAAAGAATAAAGAAGCTGGAAGGGGAAAAGAGTCAACTAGAATCTAGACTTTCTAAACAAGAAGATAAAAACAAACAGCTAAATGACAACCTAAAGGAATTAGATGTTAGTTCACTGTTCTCTTCTGAGAGAGACGAGATTGCTGCTTGGAATGTCCAGATTAAGGAAAACATTGAACAGTTCAGAAAAGAGTTCCAGGAGCTGAATATGGAAAATGATGCCATGAAAACTTCCTTTGCTGATGCAATAAAGGGGAATGTGGCAGTAAAAGAGGCTGTAAAGGTGGTGGCACAGGAAAACATACAAACAGTTGACTATAAAGAGACAGTAATCGAAAAAATGAAAGACGTTGTGATGGAAAGGGCAAACCCACTCATCAGACAGGCACTTCATAAGGAGAAGACAGTGGTAATCTCAGGCATAAGCGAGTCCCAAGAGCCAACATGGCAGGGGAGACTTGAAGAAAATAAAGTTAGGGTTGTAGACCTGATAAGAAAGCTTGGAGTAGTATGTGGTCCCAAGGATATTGTAAACATACACCAACTAGGTAAATATTCGAGGGAAGGAAAGCCGAGACCAACAAAAGTAACCTTTGAGAGAGGGGAAACAAGTAGGGAAATATTGTTGAGAAAAAAGTCTAAAAGACCTTCAAGAATTCAAAGAAGTGTTCATTAGACAATACAGAACACAGGAACAGATGGGAAAGATCAAAAACTTGTTGCAAAAGGCAAGAAGGTTAAATGATGAAAGAAATGAAGAAGAGAAGAAAAATTTTCATTACAGAGTTCTTCCAGACAAAGGGGAGATAAAGAAGATAATGACAGAAGATCAGGGGATGGGGCCTCATTAAGATTGTTATACACAAATGCTGATGGATTAGCTGGTAAGGCAGTAGAATTAAAAGATAGGATTCACAACAGTAAGGCAGATATAGTAGCAATTACAGAGACTAAGTTGAGTGAGGACATAAACAGTGTCACAGTTTTTCCTATGGGTTTCAGAATACTAAAGGTTGAAAGATCTGAGAGGACTGGTGGAGGGATAGCACTGCTCATAAGTGAAAGGATTCAAGTCGAAGAAATAAACTTGGCTATAGAAAGTGAGTTCAAGGAATTTCTTGTTGCTCGCATAAATACTGGGTCAGAGAGCATTATAATAACTGTTGTATACAACCCACCAAGGAACCAAAATAGGCTTGAAGTTTATGAGGAAAGTCATATAGGTACTATTGAAGTCATAAACTCAGTTGTTAACATGGCACTGGAAAAAATGTAGGATTTTGATTATGGGAGACTTTAATCATAAAGAGATAGATTGGATAAATCTTGACCCACACAGTGGTGAAGACTCATTCGGGGCAAGATTCCTAGATTGCGTACAAGGGAATTTCCTACACCAACATGTAATGGAACCAAAAAGGGCCAGGGGTGGGGATGAGCCATCACTACTTGATCTAGTGTTCACAGATAATGTGTTGGATATTGAAAAAATTGAGTATGAACCACCAATTGGAAAGAGTGACCACTGTGTGTTGTTGAAGGAGTATATCATTGAAGATATTCTTCCTGAGAGTAGAGGCACTGAGGACATGAGGAGGAACTATCCGAAAGGAGATTACATCAAAATGAATGAGCTTTTTGCAGTTATTGACTGGAGAACCTTATTTTACAACAAATCTGTACAAGAAATGTATGACATCTTTTGTGAGAAATATGGGAAGATAGTAGATTGCTACATACCTGTCACCAAAGTAGGTGTAATTCATGCCAGAGAGAAATGGTTCGATAATGGGTGTAAAAGAGTTAAGGAGTGGAGAGACAAATGCTGGAAAAGGTATAGGAGGAGAAAAAACATAAATGCCTGGCAAACCTACAAAAGAGCAAGAAATGACTACCTAAGTAAAAGGAGAGAGGCAGAGAGAGACTATGAGAGAGACATCACCAGGAAGGCTAAAGAAAATCCCAAGCTTTTCCACAGCTTTATCAGAGGAAAACTGAAGGTAAAAGAACAGGTTTTAAGGCTAAAGAGAGCGGATGAAAGCATCACTGAGACAGATGAAGAGATCTGCAAAGAATTGAACAAGGAGTTTCAGTCAGTATTTACAGTAGAAAATACCCCACCCCCTCAGATTGCAGTGATAGAAGCTCAAGGGCCGGTATTAGAGAACATCAACCTTACAGCCACAGAGGTATGCAAAGCGCTGATGGATTTAGATGTTCATAAAGCTACAGGTCCTGATGACATATCCCCTCATGTGCTTAAAAAATGCGCAAACACAATATCAGTGGCACTAAGTATCATATTTAAGGAGTCACTGGAGTCGGGGGAGATTCCAAGATGCTGGAAACAAGCAAATGTGATACCTATCTTCAAAAAGGGAAAGAGGGATACGGCTCTGAACTATAGACCTGTTTCCTTGACCAGCATAGTTTGCAAAGTTATGGAGAAACTACTAAGGAAACATATCTCTCTTCACTTGGAATCCTTCAACTTTTTGTCAGTGAGGCAACATGGCTTCAGAGAAGGTAGATCAACAGTAACAAACTTATTAGAATTTTATGATGAGGTAAGCCAAATCTTACAGGAAAGAGAGGGCTGGGCAGATTGCATATTCCTAGACTTCCAGAAAGCGTTTGACACTGTTCCACATGGGAGACTTATTAGGAAGCTGCAATCAATGGCTAGAATAGGTGGAAATGTTTTGGAATGGATAAAAACTTACTTAAAAGGAAGGGAACAGAGGGTTAGAGTAAGACACTCAGTGTCTGAATGGAGAAGAGTTAGTAGTGGAGTTCCACAGGGTTCAGTTTTAGGGCCACTTTTGTTCCTTGTATATGTAAATGACCTAACAGAGTCTGTAAATTCATTCATGAATATGTTAGCAGATGATGCAAAGATTGTGAAGAAAGTAAAAAACGAGAACAATGGTAGAGAACTTCAGGAGGATCTAAATAATCTGCATGAGTGGTCAGAAAAGTGGCTAATGAAATTCAATACTTCAAAATGTAAGGTAATGAGAATGGGTACAAGTGCAAGAAGGCCCAAGCTTGACTACTCGGTGGCTGGAGTACAACTTCAAGAGACAGAAAATGAGAGAGATCTAGGAGTAAACATACTGGCAGATTTGTCTCCAGAAATACATATAAATGGCATAGAAAGGGCAGCATATGTATTCTTATCAAATGTAAGGGTAGCCTTCAGGCACATGGACAAGGAAATGTTCAGAAATATTTATGTAACCTATGTGAGACCAAAACTGGAATATGCAGCCCCCTTTTGGAATCCGCACTTGAAAAAGCACATAGCTAAGCTTGAAAAAGTTCAAAGACATGCCACAAAACTGGTGCCAGAAATACGCAATCTCAGTTATGATGAGAGGCTGAGGGAATTAGACTTACCATCACTCGAAGCTAGAAGAGTGAGGGGGGATATGGTGACAGTCTTTAAATTCCTTCATGGTTATGATAGAGTGGATAGGGATCGATATTTTGATATGGCTGCCTCTAGAACTAGAGGTCATAGTTTGAAGCTTCGTAAGAAAACTTCTTCGCAGGATGTAAGGAAATACTTTTAGGTGTAAGAGTAGTTGATAATTGGAATTCGCTAAGCGAGGAGGTAGTTAATGCTATCTCAATCCATAGTTTTAAGGACATTTATGATAAGTATCACTAAGTCTAAAATGGAACCGATCAGGAGACGGGAAGATACGAGCTTTGGGCTCTTTCCCGTAAACAATATTAGGTAATCACAATTAGGTAATCACACACACCTTACAGCCACAGAGGTATGCAAAGCGCTGATGGATTTAGATGTTCATAAAGCTACAGGTCCTGATAACATATCCATTCATGTGCTTAAAAAATGCGCAGTCTCAATATCATTGGCACTAAGTATCATATTTAAAAAGTCACTGGAGTCAGGGGAGATTCCAAGATGCTGGAAACAAGCAAATGTGATACCTATCATCAAAAAGGGAAGTAGGGATACTGCTCTGAACTATAGACCAGTTTCCTTGAC
The DNA here is from genome assembly GCA_037179515.1 of Halocaridina rubra. Taxonomy (NCBI): domain Eukaryota; kingdom Metazoa; phylum Arthropoda; class Malacostraca; order Decapoda; family Atyidae; genus Halocaridina; species Halocaridina rubra. Next base: position 86,906 of record JAXCGZ010007814.1, read on the forward strand.
CAGCATAGTTTGCAAACTTATTTAGAAACTACTAAGGAAACATATCTCTCTTCACTTGGAATCCTTCAACTTTTTGTCAGTGAGGCAACATGGCTTCAGAGAAGATAGATAAACAGTAACAAACTTATTAGAATTTTATGATGAGGTAAGCCGAATCTTACAGGAAAGAGAGGGCTGGGCAGATTGCATATTCCTAGACTTCCAGAAAGCGTTTGACACTGTTCCACATGGGAGACTTATTAGGAAGCTGCAATCAATGGCTAGAATAGGTGGAAATGTTTTAGAATAGATAAAAACTTACTTAGAAGGAAGGGAACAGAGGGTTAGAGTAAGACACTCAGTGTCTGAATGGAGAAGAGTTAGTAGTGGAGTTCCACAGGGTTCAGTTTTAGGGCAAATTTTGTTCCTTGTATATGTAAATGACCTAACAGAGTCTGTAAATTCATTCATGAATATGTTTGCAGATGATGCAAAGATTGTGAAGAAAGTAAAAAACGAGAACAATGGTAGAGAACTTCAGGAGGATCTAAATAATCTGCATGAGTGGTCAGAAAAGTGGCTAATGAAATTCAATACTTCAAAATGTAAGGTAATGAGAATGGGTACAAGTGCAAGAAGGCCCAAGCTTGACTACTCGGTGGCTGGAGTATAACTTCAAGTGACAGAAAATGAGAGAGATCTAGGAGTAAACATACTGGCAGATTTTTCTCCAGAAATACATATAAATGGCATAGTAATAGGAGCATATGCATCCTTATCAAATGTAAGGGTAGCCTTCAGGCACATGGACAAGGAAATGTTCAGAAATATTTATGTAACCTATGTGAGGACAAAACTCGAATATGCAGCCCCCTTTTGGAATCCGCACTTGAAAAAGCACATAGCTAAGCTTGAAAAAGTTCAAAGACATGCCACGAAACTGGTGCCAGAAATACGCAATCTCAGTTATGATGAGAGGCTGAGGGAATTAGACTTACCATCACTCGAAGCTAGAAGAGTGAGGGGGGATATGGTGACAGTCTTTAAATTCCTTCATGGTTATGATAGAGTGGATAGGGATCGATATTTTGATATGGCTGCCTCTAGAACTAGAGGTCATAGTTTGAAGCTTCGTAAGAAAACTTCTTTGCAGGATGTAAGGAAATACTTTTTCAGTGTAAGAGTAGTTGATAATTAGAATTGGCTAAGCGAGGAGGTAGTTAATGCTATCTCAATCCATAGTTTTAAGGACAGGTATGATAAGTATCACTAAGTCTAAAATGGAACCGATCAGGACACGGGAAGATACGAGCTTTGGGCTCTTTCCCGTAAACATAGTTAGGTAATCACAATTAGGTAATCACACACACCTTACAGCCACAGAGGTATGCAAAGCGCTGATGGATTTAGATGTTCATAAAGCTACAGGTCCTGATGACATATCCCCTCATGTGCTTAAAAAATGCGCAGTCTCAATATCATTGGCACTAAGTATCATATTTAAAAGGTCACTGGAGTCAGGGGAGATTCCAAGATGCTGGAAACAAGCAAATGTGATACCTATCATCAAAAAGGGAAGTAGGGATACTGCTCTGAACTATAGACCAGTTTCCTTGACCAGCATAGTTTGCAAACTTATTTAGAAACTACTAAGGAAACATATATCTCTTCACTTGGAATCCTTCAACTTTTTGTCAGTGAGGCAACATGGCTTCAGAGAAGATAGATAAACAGTAACAAACTTATTAGAATTTTATGATGAGGTAAGCCGAATCTTACAGGAAAGAGAGGGCTGGGCAGATTGCATATTCCTAGACTTCCAGAAAGCGTTTGACACTGTTCCACATGGGAGACTTATTAGGAAGCTGCAATCAATGGCTAGAATAGGTGGAAATGTTTTAGAATAGATAAAAACTTACTTAGAAGGAAGGGAACAGAGGGTTAGAGTAAGACACTCAGTGTCTGAATGGAGAAGAGTTAGTAGTGGAGTTCCACAGGGTTCAGTTTTAGGGCAAATTTTGTTCCTTGTATATGTAAATGACCTAACAGAGTCTGTAAATTCATTCATGAATATGTTTGCAGATGATGCAAAGATTGTGAAGAAAGTAAAAAACGAGAACAATGGTAGAGAACTTCAGGAGGATCTAAATAATCTGCATGAGTGGTCAGAAAAGTGGCTAATGAAATTCAATACTTCAAAATGTAAGGTAATGAGAATGGGTACAAGTGCAAGAAGGCCCAAGCTTGACTACTCGGTGGCTGGAGTATAACTTCAAGTGACAGAAAATGAGAGAGATCTAGGAGTAAACATACTGGCAGATTTTTCTCCAGAAATACATATAAATGGCATAGTAATAGGAGCATATGCATCCTTATCAAATGTAAGGGTAGCCTTCAGGCACATGGACAAGGAAATGTTCAGAAATATTTATGTAACCTATGTGAGGCCAAAACTCGAATATGCAGCCCCCTTTTGGAATCCGCACTTGAAAAAGCACATAGCTAAGCTTGAAAAAGTTCAAAGACATGCCACAAAACTGGTGCCAGAAATACGCAATCTCAGTTATGATGAGAGGCTGAGGGAATTAGACTTACCATCACTCGAAGCTAGAAGAGTGAGGGGGGATATGGTGACAGTCTTTAAATTCCTTCATGGTTATGATAGAGTGGATAGGGATCGATACTTTGATATGGCTGGCTCTAGAACTAGAGGTCATAGTTTAAAGCTTCGTAAGAAAACTTCTTTGCAGGATGTAAGGAAATACTTTTTCAGTGTAAGAGTAGTTTATAATTGGAATTCGCTAAGCGAGGAGGTAGTTAATGCTATCTCAATCCATAGTTTTAAGGACAGGTATGATAAGTATCACTAAGTATAAAATGGAACCGATCAGGAGACGGGTAGATACGAGCTTTGGGCTCTTTCCCGTAAACACAATTAGGTAATCACAACTAGGTAATCATACAAGTATTCAGTATCTCTTAAACTATTCCTTGTGTTTTTGAGTGACAAAGACTATAGTGAGGTAATCATACATAATTTTCCTAAATAACAAACAAACAAAACAAACAAACATTTATTTCCATTTTGTACTATGGTTATTCAACATTAATATTAACTTATAAGTAGACATGTAATTAAACTAATAAATAAGAGGGTTAGACATATAGTTAAATTAAATGTAGCTTTCATAGAAAATAATAATGCTGTAATAAAAATGTTAACAATAATATTAATAATAAAGTAGTAAGTATGCCACTAGATACAGGATTGTTATTATCGGCATCATTTCCATATTTGTTTCCTTACAATGAGAATAATTAGTTCTTAATGAGCAGCAACTATTTGTCCAAAAGAAAACTATATAGTTTGCCTTTGAAAGCTGTGAAGGAGGATGCATTTTTAAGATGCTCTGGAATATTATTCCAGAGTGTTGGCCCTTTGATAGTGATCATCTTTGAACCTGCTTCTGTGTTTGTTCTGTGAATAAAGAGCTCACTGCTCTGTCTTGTGTTGGTTCCCCTTATATCCCTGACTGTTTTTAAATCAAATAGCCAGCTAGAATAATGATGGTCCAAAATTTTGAATACAAAAACATAAATAGCATAAGCGACCTTATTTTCTGCCCGCAGCCACCCAAGAAAATTGAGAGCTGGTGTGATGTGGTCATATTTTCTTATTCCTCCCAGGGCAACTCGAGCTGCAAAATTAATAAGCTTCTGTATTCTGTTTATCTGAGTCTTAGTGGTAGCTCCCCAAACAGTTGTGCAGTAATTAATGTGACTTAGGGCTAGAGATTCAACAACAGTTATTCGAGTGGTAGTCTCAAAATTGTCTTTTATACGTGATAAGTACATTAATGTTCCTGTAACCTTTTTGCATACTTTATCTATGTGGGAATCAAACAACATGTGGTTATCAAAGTGAATTCCTAGGTTTTGACTGTTTTGCTAGGTGTGATAATATTGTCGCAAAAATTAATTGTCGTGTTTTCTGGAATTTGTGCTATGTGGAACCTTGAACCAATAAATATGCACTGTGTTTTACTTTCGTTAATTAACAGCCCAATTTCTTGGAAATGGGTTTTAATTTTTGACAGAGTGTTTCCTGCTCTTAAAGTTAGCTCTGGGAGATTATTAATATCACCACTAAGGAGTAGTTGAGTGTCATCTGCATATTGTACGACTAGACAGTCAGAAATGAAAGAAGATAGATCATTTATGTATATGGAGAAGAGGATAGGACCAAGTACTGATCCCTGTGGAACACCAAATGATAAATTTTTTGGCACAGAGATAATGTTGTTAAGACGTATGGACTGTTTACGATTAGATAGATACTCGCTAAACCAGCTTGGATCAATATTTAAGATAATACATGTACTTAAAAGAATTTCATGGTTTACACTGTCGAAGGCTTTTGATAAGTCTAATAATATAAGCAAAGATATTTTTTTTCATATCTATATTATTATATATACTATTCGTAACTTTAAGCAGTGCAGTTTCCGTCGAGAGTTTTGGTCTGAAACCATGCTGGTTAATCGTTAGTAGTCTATTTGATTCTAAATATGACATAAGTTGGCATGCAACAATTTTTTCTAATATTTTAGAGAAAATGGGTAGCAGGGAAATGGGACGATAGTTTGTCACATCTTCTCTGTCCCCCTTTTAATGCAGAGGTATTACATGTGATATTTTCCAAGAGTCAGGAAACTTTTTAGTAACAATGGAAGTGTTCATAATAGTTAGAATATAGGATGCAATCATGGGTAGAGCATCTTTGATGAACTGAAATGGTATACCATTTGAACCATAAGGAAATCCTACAGAGTATTGTGAGTAAAAAACATATTTATTGTATGACGAGACTGTCCAAATATAAAAGGAAAAAACTGAGAACATTTTCGTGAGGGGAAAGAGAAGAAGCTGTCCTGTTCTGCCTTGAAGGAAATTTAGAAGAGTTGCCAGAGGTGAAGCCATCACATCACATTACCTAATTATTTGAGTAATTTGGGGAGAGCTATTAAGCCATTCACCTGATCCTGTGGTTCCATATATTGTTAAAATCAGTATCCTTCCCGTTTATATTAATTTCATAGCTAGTTTGATACACGAAATAATTGAATAATTAAATAAATACCAAAAATACACCTGTCAACAGTACTGAGTTAAGTTGCCAAGTAGTACAGCTGTCTTATTTTCTTCATTTTTTTTTCTTTTCTTTTAGCTTTCTCTTTTACTATTTTTTTTATTTTGTATATATATTGAGTTAAATGTAAAGTCTGATCCTGTGATAACATATCTTGGTTAGCAAGTGAGTTTATCAGCTAAGAAGAATATATAGCAGAAACAGGTGGGTGTCTCCTCAGACACAAAATCGAATTTTCCTTCAGGTTTGACTTTTGTTTTGTTGCATTTTTTCTTTTTCTTTTTATCCTCAAATTATCATAGTCAAAATTTTAAGTTAAGATGTGTGTTACCAGAAAATAGATAAATTGAGTCACTAAATAGCACTTATATGGAGATATAAAAATTGTGTGAAGCTTAAATAAAAGTTATTCTATCTTTTTTTCTCTTTCTCTTCTTCTTTCTATATTCTGTGAGAGGGAGAACATAAAAATGAGGCCATCTCTGTCCCAAACCTCTCCCACCCATGGGTCGGGAGGAGGGGTAACTATTTGGAGACTAAAACAGAAAATAAAGGATTTAGAGGTATTGGTTATAAGCCTTGATGATAAAATTCGGAATATGGATAGAGAAATGAAAGAGAATGAAACACTCAGAGAGGAAATAAGATTTTTGGAGGAAGCAAATAAAGCACAAGGGCAGAAGAGAAAGGAACTAGAAAAACGAATAATGAAGCTGGAAGGGGAAAAGAGTGAACTAGAAACCAGAATTTCCAAACAAGAAGTAAAAACATACAGCTGAATGACAACCTAAATAAATTAGATGTTATTTCACTGCTCTCTTCTGAGAGAGACGATATTGCAGCTTGGAATATCCAGATTAAGGAAAACATTGAACAGTTTAGAAAAGAGTTCCAGGAGCTGAATATGGAACATAATGCCATAAAAACTTCCTTTACTGAGGCACTAAAGGGGAATGTGGCAGTAAAAGAGGCTGTAAAGGTGGTGGCACTGGAAAACATACAAACAGTTGACTATAAAGAGACAGTAATCGAAAAACTGAAAGACGTTGTGATGGAAAGGGCAAACCCACCTATCAAACAGGCATTTGATAAAGCGAAGACAGTGGTAATCTCAGGCATGAGCGAATCCCAGGAGCCAACATGGCAGGGGAGACTTGAAGAAAATAAAGCTAGGGTTGTAGACCTCATAAGAAAGCTTGGAGTAGTTTGTGGTCCTGAGGATATTGTAAACATTCACCAACTAGGCGAATATTCGAGGGAAGGAAAGCCGAGACCAACAAAAATAACCTCTGAGAGAGGGGAAACATGTAGGCAAATATTGTTGAGAAAAAAAGTCTAAAAGACCTTCAAATATTCAAAGAAGTGTTAATTAGACGATACAGAACACAGGAGGATATGAGAGAGATCAAAAACTTGTTGCAAGAGGCAAGAAGGTTAAATGAGGAAAGAAATGAAGAAGAGAAGAAAAATTCTCATTTCAGAGTTCTTCCAGACAAAGGGGAGATAAAGAAGATAATGACAGAAGATCAGGGGATGGGGCCTCATTAAGATTGTTATACACAAATGCTGATGGATTAGCTGGTAAGGCAGTAGAATTAAAAGATAGGCTTCACAACAGTAAGACAGATATAGTAGCAATTACAGAGACTAAGTTGAGTGAGGACATAAACAGTGTCACAGATTTTCATAAGGGCTTCAGAATATTAAGGGTTGAAAGATCTGAGAGGACTGGTGGAAGGATAGCACTGCTCATAAGTGAAAGGATTCAGGTTGAAGAAATAAACTTGTCTATAGAAAGTAAGTTCAAGGAATTTCTTGTTGCTCGCATAAATACTGGGTCAGAGAGCATTATAATAACTGTTGTATACAACCCACCAAGGAACCAAAATAGGCTAGAAGTCTATGAGGAAAGTCATATAGGTACTATTGAGGTCATAAACACAGTTGTTAACATAGCACGGGAGAGAAAATGTGGGATTTTGATCATGGGAGTGATGAATGTGACAGTGGTAGTGAAGAAGAAGTAGATCCAGATAAAAGTGA
>JAXCGZ010007815.1:0-93890 GCA_037179515.1 Halocaridina rubra
ATACCTTGTGTGTTTTTTATTGTAATACCATAATTAGCATTGCATCTACCTACATGAATATATTCATTTGAGAGACTATATTAAACCAATCATTTATTTTGTCATTAATTCATCATTTTCTCATGAATAATTGGAATTTGTTTGTAAAGCTAATCTAAATCTTAGGAAATCCTTAATTATGTATAATATGATAAAATTATATCCTTTTATTTTAGAATGTGATGCTCGTCTGCTTTGTGTACAGAACGGACGAGGACTTTCTCTGAGGACAGCACCAGGTTAGGACCTATTGTTAGAGACTCGTAAAATTCGTGTAAATTTACGAGCCTCCCATTTCGCCCCTTGGACTAGTGCTGTCGAATTTGTCAAGCAGTGACTCTATTTTAATATTGTATAAAGTTTTTGGATTTTGAACAATTACTATTTGATATTAAGTGTTGTTTATTTTGATGTGTCCAGCAGTCGTGCCTGGAGCTATAACTCTTTGTTATTTTTGTAAAATTTAACCTTTTCTTTTGAGCTGAAATATTGCTCCATTATAATATTAACTTTTTTCAATATTTTTTTTATATTTTATCGATGAGTCTTTCATTTAAGCCTGGATTTATGCAGTGTTCAGTTAATATTATTTAGTGTATTTGTGTTATTAACCAGTGGGAGTTCTCCACTAACTATTAAGCAAACGTAACTCATGCCCTTCCCCTTTAGTACCGTACAGTTTGTCTTATATTTAATTATAAGCCAGTAAGTTTTAGCCCAACTTTATTTGAAGTTGGTGGAGTAAATATTTTTGTGTACGGTAGCCTGCAAAAAACTGAGAGTAGACTATTCATTGACCAGGTGAAAGCAGGCATTCTGGGAATAGTCACCACATATTCTAGTTTTTTCTGGTCCTTCGAACCGGATATGGTGCCTAGCCTAGCTAGCATACTTTACTACATTTACTGAATGGAATTTGGAATAGGCTACCTTTGGTATTGTTTTTGAACTTTGATATTAAAACACTGCGCATAAATCCATGGCATATTTTTTGTGATATCACTGCTGATGTCGAATTCTTTAGTCCAAGGGAAGGTTTAGATTAGCTATTTGAATACATGCGTGTGTAATCAAGTGTACCTAGGATATAAATATTATAATCCTAGTGAATTTTGGTATTAGTTTAGTTTGGCCTCCTAGCCAAAATTATTGTGATTTGTATAAGGTAAAGATTAATCCAGCAAGATGTCTTTACCATCAATTGATGAAAGTAAAGTGTTTGAACTTTACAAGGTTGTAACCGACGATCTGACAGATATGCTCAGTTCTATAGAACATGACCTTAAAGCGTCTCCTCCACCATCCTTACGGTCGTTACAGTTTTCAGAAGCAGAACTTACAAAGTTGTATGAGTCCATTGATGTACATTGGACAGCTAGTCAAGATGCTATTGATAGTACCCAGCTTAGCCAAGTTTCTAGAGAGCACAGAACTCTGAAACGTAATGCCTATAAAGTGCTCATACAAATTAAGTCAGCTATAGATGATCATTTGTCCTTTGGTAGTCAAGCACAAGCTACAACTAGTCAAGCTCCTAGTCAGACAGTAGTACCTGCTAGACCCCTTCCACACCCTAAATTGCCTGAGATTAAGATTCCTGAATTTGATGGTCAGTTGAGTCAGTGGAATTGTTTTTGGGATTCCTTTAGTAGTTTAATTGATAGTCGTCAAGACATTGACCCAGTATTGAAATTTAACATGCTCAGATATTATTTGAGAGGTAAAGCTTATAGAACCATTGAAGGTCTTCCCATAATTAGTGGTAATTACAGTATAGCATTAAGTTTGTTGAGAAAAAGCTTTGCCTACAATGACCTTTTGTTGCAACAATTACATTTAGACTGGATAGACATGAAACCCCCTGAACATAATTTAACTGAGTTGACTGTATTTCACTTAACATTTCAACGTTTGTTGATGCAAATAGAGGGTGTAACCCAAGTACCTTGTGATGACTACCTAATAAAGGACATAATTGCTAAGAAACTTAGTCCTAAAACTTTAGAGTACCTTCTTAATAAGTACAGTACTTATACTTTGACTATTACACAATTGAAGGATGGTATTGGACACCTTATCAAGGTCATGAAATGTTCTCGTATTCTCTCTGATCAGTCTAGGAATAAGCAAGTTTCACATTCTGATGCACATTCCAAAACTAAAGTAGTAACTAGTCAGAATTCTAGTACAAATACTAATCATAGGTTTAGTACAGTACCTAAACAAGTAGTTGTGTCCCAGACTCAAAATAAGTCTAATTCGTCATCTGGCAATTCAAGTACTTGAAACAAACCTTGTCTCTTTTGTAAGGATATTCATAATACTAAGTTTTGTTCTAATTACGCAACTCATGAAGCCAGGAAGAACAGAGTTAGAGAGTTAGAACTATGTTTTGTGTGTATGCAGAAAGGCCATAGAGCCTCACAGTGTAGAGAGAGCTGAGTGTAGAAATTGTAATGGCAAACATCATACCTTTCTCTGCATGAAACTAACCAACCGTAGTACTGCAGTTAATCAAGTGTCAGTTGCGTCTAATGCCCCAACAGTTATTAATAATGGAACTAACCTTAACAGTAACATTCCCACTAATCAAGTAGTAGTGGATGATAAGTTTAGAATCCTGTCAGGAAGAGATGACAGTGTCGCTAATTCTGTTCAAACAGATGTCCAGACTAATAAGGTTCCACTTCCTTCAGTAGCACTTCCTACAGCAATTGTTAAGATTTCTGGTGCTGGGGTACGTGAAACAGTTAGGATGTTTTTAGATACCGGCGCTCAACGGTCTTTCATTCATTCTGCAGTAGTAAAGCGCCTTAAACTCAATCCAGTGTTTCGCATCTCACTTAAACTGACTTCATTTGGTAATCAAGCCGAAAACATTGTGTGACGTCGTTCGTGTTGTAGTACGCATTGGTACACAACGTATTCCGATTTATGCTGTCGTCTATGATAAGGTTAACACTACGTTATATGTACCTGGCATTGCTAGTGTTGCAGAAACACTCACAAAAAAGGGGATCAAACTTGCAGATCCTAACATTGAGTCTGATGTGATTAGTGACATAAGTATGGTAATTGGTGCAGATTACTATTCTAGATTTGTGACCAACCATACTTTCTATTCTGGAATTACACTTGTCTAGTCCAGCAGGTTCGATTATCTTTGGACCTATGCCAAAGTGGGCAATTAGTTCTCAGACAGTTAACACAGTTAATGGTCAACATGTGCTTTGTGCTCGTGTAGGTGTACAAACCCTTGAGTCCGAAGTTCAGAACCTTTGGAATTTAGATGTTATTGGTATTAAGAATGAAACTTTAACACCTGAGGAAGTACAATCAGTGAGTCATTTTGAGTCCACTTGCCAGAAGTCAGACAATCATTATTTTGTGGAATTACCCTTTAAGGGCACTGAGAGACCAGCAACTAACTATAGAAGAGCTTATGGTCAGCTCATGTCACTAGCTAAATCCTTTGCAACTCGTCCAGAACTTTATGGACAATACTCAGAGATTTTTAATGAGTACATTGAATTGGGATTCATTGAGAAAATTGATAACCCTACAGTTACAGATGGGTTGACTCATTACTTGCCTCATCATCCAATCTACAAGAATTCTCCTACCACTCCTATTAGAGTAGTGTTTAATGCTTCTAGTAGAGCTGATTCACAATCGAAGAGTCTGAATGAATGTTTACTAACAGGCCCAAGCCTAACCCATAAACTTGTTGATTCACTCATTGAATTTCGTACTAACCCTGTAGCTGCTGTATCAGACATTTCCAAAGCCTTCCTACGTATAGGTATTTTGCCAAACTGCAGAGATTTCTGTAGATTCTTGTGGTTCGAGGATGAAACACTTCAGAAGGTAGTTATCTATAGATTTAAAGTAGTACTCTTTGGTACAACATCATCTCCCTTTTTGCTTCAGAAAACACTCATATCACTTGGAGACACATTCACATCCAGTAGCTAAGTCTCTGATCTCTCATTTCTATGTAGATAACTTTGTTTGTACCTATTCAGACTCTGAACAGTTAAAAACAGAGTATCCCATAGTAAATTCTATTTTAGCAGAAGCCTCTATGCCATTACAAGGTTGGGTGAGTAATGATGTAAAATTTAATGATGAAGTAGGTGTTAATCATGACCAATTGGATCTGAATAATGCAAATGTTTTAGGAATTTCTTGGAATGTTGTAAACGATGAAATTAAATTGTACTCCAGTAAGAAAGTGTGCAAGGAGGAGTGTGTGCATCATCAAATCACCAAGAGATCAGTTGTATCTGTAATTGCTAGTGTATTTGATCCTTTAGGATTGTTATCACCTATCTTGATCAAGGGAAAGTTGTTCATTTCAAAATTATGGAGAAGTAAGTGTTCTTGGGATGAACCTTTGCCAGAACCTTTAGTACAAGAATTTTCAGTTATTTGCAGAGATTTGAATCAGATGTCAACCATTCAATATCCTAGATTTGTAATTGTCCCTGGTGTATCAGATTTGCACATATTTTGTGATTCATCTAAAGTAGCTTATGGATTAGGACAAATGTTGTCAGGACTTAGGAAACAGTTTTGGATCTCTAAAGGTAGAGTTATTGTGAAGAAAATATTAAAACCATGAATTTTGTGTAAAAAGGCAGTTGGCAAGACGATCTCTCAACCAGTTCCCCCTCTTTTACCAGAGGAAAGAGTCAGATTTGTTAGACCCTTCAACTCAATTGGAGTAGGATAGGTTGTAAATTATGCCTTTGTATTTTCTGTTTTTGTTCTATGCTTTATTATGTTTGTACATGTGATTTATTTAGCTTCCTACCCTTTTTGGGGGGAGAGAGTGGTGATCTGTCTATCACACACAGTTTCATTAGTTATACCTTGTGTGTGTTTTATTGTAATAACATAATTAGCATTGCATCTACCTACATGAATATATTCATTTGAGAGACTATATTAAACCAATCATTTATTTTGTCATTAATTCATCATTTTCTCATGAATAATTGGAATTTGTTTGTAAAGCTAATCTAAATCTTAGGAAATCCTTAATTATGTATAATATGATAAAATTATATCCTTTTATTTTAGAATGTGATGCTCGTCTGCTTTGTGTACAGAACGGACGAGGACTTTCTCTGAGGACAGCACCAGGTTAGGACCTATTGTTAGAGACTCGTAAAATTCGTGTAAATTTACGAGCCTCCCATTTCGCCCCTTGGACTAGTGCTGTCGAATTTGTCAAGCAGTGACTCTATTTTAATATTGTATAAAGTTTTTGGATTTTGAACAATTACTATTTGATATTAAGTGTTGTTTATTTTGATGTGTCCAGCAGTCGTGCCTGGAGCTATAACTCTTTATTTTGGTAAAATTCAACCTTTTCTTTTGGGCTGAAATATTGCTCCATTATAATATTAACTTTTTTCAATATATTTTTTTATATTTTATCGATGAGCCTTTCATTTAAGCCTGGATTTATGCAGTGTTCAGTTAATATTATTTAGTGTATTTGTGTTATTAACCAGTGGGAGTTCTCCACTAACTATTAAGCAAACGTAACTCCTGCCCTTCCCCTTTAGTACCGTACAGTTTGTCTTATATTTAATTATAAGCCAGTAAGTTTTAGCCCAACTTTATTTGAAGTTGGTGGAGTAAATATTTTTGTGTACGGTAGCCTGCAAAAAACTGAGTAGACTATTCATTGACCAGGTGAAAGCAGGCATTCTGGGAATAGTCACCACAGAGACTATTTAGATCTTCCTGAAGTTCTCTACCATTGTTGTCGTTTCTTACTTTCATCACAATCTTTGCATCGTCTGCAAACATATTCATGAATGAATTTACAGACTCTGGAAGGTCATTTACATATACAAGGAACAAAAGTGGCCCTAAAACTGAACCCTGTGGAACTCCACTACTAACTATTCTCCATTCAGACACTGAGCGTCTTACTCTAATCCTCTGTTCCTGTTCTACAGTAGTCTCTCTCTCTCTCTCTCTCTCTCTCTCTGGCAACATCTTTTCCCATTTATCGTCATCTTTCATTTCCTCTTTTTCATTTGATTTCTTCTTTTTCCCCTGTTTCATTCTTCTCTACCTTGATGGCAAGTGGATGCATCCTTTTAAAATTCCATTAGGAAATTCTCTCTCTCTCTCTCTCTCCCCTCTTGTGGAGAGGATTTATGCCAATGTGTCCTATTTTACTGTTAAGTGTCTTCACTACCCCTTTCTTGCTCTGTACTTCTCTGCTGTCATGAGGACATCCCTGGATCCAGACGCACCCAGGCTCCCACTTCGAGCAGGAGGTCATAACCTTATCAGGGTGGTGAGTGACATTCTCCGTGGCCTTGACATCGACCTGCCAGTGCAGGCGGCTGTCCCAGATTTACCACCCTGGCGTGTCCCCCTCCCCGCTGTCACATATACACCGACCTCGAAGGATGTCTATCCCCCCTTGCAGAGACAGTTAGCTCTGGAGACTATCGCTGATGTATCCACGTCTGTCCCTGCAGCGCACCACGTCTATGTTGATGGTTCTGTGCAAGCAGATGGGAGGGCGGCATGTGCTGTGTTTTCCCCCACCATGGAGCCGCCTGTGCCGGCTGATTCATGGATTGGCCGTAGACTACCCACCTCGTCGAGCTCCACCTACTGTGAACTGAATGCCATCTTGGATGCCGTGACTCTCCTTGTTCGACGACGAGTGAATGGGGTAATAATTTGTGACTCCCAATCGGCCCTACAAGCCCTATCCTCGCCAAGACCTATCTGTGGTCGTGCTGTGGGAGATATACTATGTCGCCTCGCGGCCGCTCGGGATGCTTCTCTTGTTGTGTCATTTGTTTGGACTCCATCCCACATTGGGCTGACTGGCAACGACACAGCGGATCGTCTTGCCAAGGCGGCCTGTATGCTGGATGGGCATGCTGTGGACGCTGAGCCCTCCCTCCGATGCCTACGTTACATCATCTACTCAGCTGGGTTTGCCATGACGGTCCAGCGCAAGGACACGGAGAGGGCCAACAGTGTGTCCATACAGCACCATGATCACTTTCTTCACAGTCGCTACAAGTATCGCAGACGCGGGTTAATGGTGCGGAAAAACAATGTAGTTAGTGCTCGGCTCAGAATGGGGTATCGGCCTTTATGGCAGGTCTCCCAGACTCTAGATATGCCACAGTACACCTCCTGTAAACTATGCGACCATCCTAATGCTAACACTCTTGACCACTATTGTCTTCAGTGCCCCACAGTGAGAGATGTTTTACCACGAGGTCAGAACTTAATACAGATCTGCTCATTTTTACTTAATGATGACAACCTTGATGTTATTCTTGCTCGTTATCCTCACTTTGGTGGCCATTAATTATATTGAATTATACATATATTTTCTGTATGTTGCTGTATAATTCTGTTTGTGCATTCTGCGTTTCTCTGAGCTTTACTTTTGCATATAATGTACTCTGTGCTGCCATACTGTGAGTTGTGTGTTAGTATGCAGCAATGTTTTATCAATATGTACACCTCCCTGTAAACCATGTTCAACTCTTGGTTTTGTATCCATTTGAAGCATTATTTGTATGAACTCATGTAATGTCTGACGCCTTGGCGCAATAAATTAATAAAATAAAATAAATAATAATCTCTCTCTCTCTCTCTCTCTCTCTCTCTCTCTCTCTCCCTCTCTCTCTCTCTCTCTCTCTGACGCCTTGGCGCAAGAAATTAATAAAATAAATAATAATTTCTCTGTGTGTGTGTGTTTGGAGTTTATTTAATTTTTAAGATTATAGCATTATTAATATTCCTTGGTTCTAAACATTATGCTATCTGCACGGAATCTTAACATAAATAGTGTCAGCGGAGAAAAAGAAAACGTATACAATTCGTTCAAAGAAAACGTATATCATACTGTATATGGAAAACTTAAATATATATATTTTCTACATGTTTCCATGACGATATTATATCGAAAGTTGTTTGCTGTTTGTTCTTAATGTTTTTTTCAATGTATATAATATCACGTTCATATAAATTTACGCTTGCACACTGTTATTAATGAAGTAATGGGTGTTTTTTTAACAGTGGAAGGAGGGTTTATACAGTAAAGGTAAAAATAAATGTAAAATATCTATGTATATACAATAATAATAATTTCCACAATTATCATCTAAGGAAAATGATTGTCGCTAATAATAATAATAAGATCTTAGGAGATTTTTTGGAATAGACATCATGAAAGTAATGCAGAGGTATATTGAAACCCAGCAGACAATTGGATATTCATTACACATCTTTTATATTCCCTTCACATCTGACAGGTCATTACACTCTCCATCTCTGTTTTTCTTTACTTTATGTATTCTTCGTGGTCAGGCACGATAAAGGCTGTTTTATTTTATTATTTTTTGGCCCGTCCTGGTGTCGCAATCATTAATTTTTTTATTTTTTTTTTTTTAAACATGGTGCTTCTACTTCGCGGTTTTTCACCTATCGTGGCGATCCCGGAACCGAACCCCCGTGATAAACGAGGGAGCTCTGTATATATATATATATATATATATATATATATATATATATATATATATATATATATATATATATATATATATATATATATATATATATATATATATATATATTTATACTGTGATTACCTAATTGTGTTTACGGGAAAGAGCACAAAGCTCGTATCTTCCCGTCTCCTCATCGGTTCCATTTTATACTTAGTGATACTTATCATACCTGTCCTTAAAACTATGGATTGAGATAGCATTAACTACCTCCTCGCTTAGCCAATTCCAATTAGCAACTGCTCTTACACTGAAAAAGTATTTCCTTACATCCTGCAAAGAAGTTTTCTTACGAAGCTTCAAACTATGACCTCTAGTCCTAGAGCCAGCCATATCAAAATATCGATCCCTATCCACTCTATCATAACCATGAAGGAATTTAAAGACTGTCACCATATCCCCCTTCACTCTTCTAGCTTCGAGTGATGGTAAGTCTAATTCCCTCAGCCTCTCATCATAACTGAGATTGCGTATTTCTGGCACCAGTTTCGTGGCATGTCTTTGAACTTTTTCAAGCTTAGCTATGTGCTTTTTCAAGTGCGGCTTCCAAAAGGGGGCTGCATATTCCAGTTTTGGCCTCACGTAGGTTACATAAATATTTCTGAACATTTCCTTGTCCATGTGCCTGAAGGCTACCCTTACATTTGATAAGAATGCATATGCTGCCCTTACTATGCCATTTATATGTATTTCTGGAGACAAATCTGCCAGTATGTTTACTCCTAGATCTCTCTCATTTTCTGTCTCTTGAAGTTGTACTCCAGCCACCGAGTAGTCAAGTTTGGGCCTTCTTGCACTTGTACCCATTCTCATTACCTTACATTTTGAAGTATTGAATTTCATTAGCCACTTTTCTGACCACTCATGCAGATTATTTAGATCCTCCTGAAGTTCTCTACCATTGTTCTCGTTTTTTACTTTCTTCACAATCTTTGCATCATCTGCAAACATATTCATGAATGAATTTACAGACTCTGGTAGGTCATTTACATATACAAGGAACAAAAGTGGCCCTAAAACTGAACCCTGTGGAACTCCACTACTAACTCTTCTCCATTCAGACACTGAGTGTCTTACTCTAACCCTCTGTTCCCTTCCTTCTAAGTAAGTTTTTATCCATTCCAAAACATTTCCACCTATTCTAGCCATTGATTGCAGCTTCCTAATAAGTCTCCCATGTGGAACAGTGTCAAACGCTTTCTGGAAGTCTAGGAATATGCAATCTGCCCAGCCCTCTCTTTCCTGTAAGATTTGGCTTACCTCATCATAAAATTCTAATAAGTTTGTTACTGTTGATCTACCTTCTCTGAAGCCATGTTGCCTCACTGACAAAAAGTTGAAGGATTCCAAGTGAAGAGAGATATGTTTCCTTAGTAGTTTCTCCATAACTTTGCAAACTATGCTGGTCAAGGAAACTGGTCTATAGTTCAGAGCCGTATCCCTCCTTCCCTTTTTGAAGATAGGTATCACATTTGCTTGTTTCCAGCATCTTGGAATCTCCCTCGACTCCAGTGACTCCTTAAATATGATACTTAGTGCCACTGATATTGTGTTTGCGCATTTTTTAAGCACATGAGGGGATATGTCATCAGGACCTGTAGCTTTATGAACATCTAAATCCATCAGCGCTTTGCATACCTCTGTGGCTGTAAGGTTGATGTTCTCTAATACGGCCCTTGAGCTTCTATCACTGCAATCTGAGGGGGTGGGGTATTTTCTACTGTAAATACTGACTGAAACTCCTTGTTCAATTCTTTGCAGATCTCTTCATCCGTCTCAGTGATGCTTCCATCCGCTCTCTTTAGCCTTATAACCTGTTCTTTTACCTTCAGTTTTCCTCTGATAAAGCTGTGGAAAAGCTTGGGATTTTCTTTAGCCTTCCTGGTGATGTCCCTCTCATAGTCTCTCTCTGCCTCTCTCCTTTTACTTAGGTAGTCATTTCTTGCTCTTTTGTAGGTTTGCCAGGCATTTATGTTTTTTCTCCTCCTATATCTTTTCCAGCATTTGTCTCTCCACTCCTTAGCTCTTTTACACCCATTATCGAACCATTTCTCTCTGGCATGAATTACACCTACTTTGGTGACAGGTATGCAGCAATCTACTATCTTCCCATATTTCTCACAAAAGATGTCATACATTTCTTGTACAGATTTGATGTAAAATAAGGTTCTCCAGTCAATAACTGCAAAAAGCTCATTCATTTTGATGTAATCTCCTTTCGGATAGTTCCTCCTCATGTCCTCAGTGCCTCTACTCTCAGGAAGAATATCTTCAATGATATACTCCATCACCAACACACAGTGGTCACTCTTTCCAATTGGTGGTTCATACTCAATTTTTTCAATATCCAACACATTATCTGTGAACACTAGATCAAGTAGTGATGGCTAATCCCCACCCCTGGCCCTTGTTGGTTCCATTACATGTTGGTGTAGGAAATTCCCTTGTACGCAAGCTAGGAATCTTGCCCCGAATGAGTCCTCACCACTGTGTGGGTCAAGATTTATCCAATCTATCTCTTTATGATTAAAGTCTCCCATAATCAAAATCCTACATTTTTTCCCCGTGCCATGTTCACAACTGAGTTTATGACTTCAATAGTACCTATATGACTTTCCTCATAAACTTCAAGCCTATTTTGGTTCCTTGGTGGGTTGTATACAACAGTTATTATAATGCTCTCTGACCCAGTATTTATGCGAGCAACAAGAAATTCCTTGAACTCACTTTCTATAGCCAAGTTTATTTCTTCAACTTGAATCCTTTCACTTATGAGCAGTGCTATCCCTCCACCAGTCCTCTCAGATCTTTCAACCCTTAGTATTCTGAAGCCCTTAGGAAAAACTGTGACACTGTTTATGTCCTCACTCAACTTAGTCTCTGTAATTGCTACTATATCTGCCTTACTGTTGTGAATCCTATCTTTTAATTCTACTGCCTTACCAGCTAATCCATCAGCATTTGTGTATAACAATCTTAATGAGGCCCCACCATCACATTCACGGTAAGTTTTCCTATCACTTTCATATAAATTTACGCTTGCATGCTGTTATCTATGAAGTAAAGGGTGGTATGTTAACAGTACAGGGACAGTTTATACAGTGCAAACGTAAAAATATATTAAAATATCTATGTACATATAGGCTGATCCTACTTCGCGGATTTCCTGGTTCGCGCCGGGTCCCGGAACCGAACTACCGCGATAAGTGAGGCAATGCTGTATATATATATATATATATATATATATATATATATATATATATATATATATATAAGATTAAATCTTATAATAAGGGAAATAGCCTTGTATCACAAGCAGTGGCAGTACAGTGTTGCCTCACTTATCGCGGTAGTTTGGTTCCGGGACCCGCCGCGAACCAGGAAATCCGCGAAGTAGGATCCGCCTATATGTACATAGATATTTTAATATATTTTTACGTTTACACTGTATAAACCCTCCCTGCACTGTTAAAATTACACCCTTTACATTATAAATAACAGCAAGCAACGTAAATTTTTATGAAAGTGATAGATAAAATTACAATGAATGAGGTGATAATGACGTGACATACATATCATTTACAATTATTTTTTTGTTTACGTACTGTATAAACCCTCCCTGCACTGTTAAAAAAAACACCCTTAACATTATAGATAGCAGCAAGCAACGTAAATTTTTATGAAAGTGATTGGAAAACTTACCGTGATTGTGATGATGTGACATACATACTCATTTACAATTATTTTTTCGTTTACGTACTGTATAAACCCTCCCTGCACTGTTGACAAAACACCCTTTACATTATAAATAACAGCAAGCAACGTAAATTTTTATGAAAGTGATAGATAAAATTACGGTGAATGAGGTGATAATGACATGACATACATACTCATTTACAATTATTTTTTCGTTTACGTACTGTATAAACCCTCCCTGCAATGTTAAAGAAACACCCTTTACATTATAAATAACAGCAAGCAACGTAAATTTTTATGAAAGTGATAGATAAAATTACGGTGAATGAGGTGATAATGACGTGACATACATACTCTTTTACAATTATTTTTTTCGTTTACGTACTGTATAAACCCTCCCTGCACTGTTAAAAAAAAACACCCTTTACATTATAAATAACAGCAAGCAACGTAAATTTTTATAAAAGTGATAGATAAAATTACCATGAATGAGGTGATGATGACGTGACACACATACTCATTTACAATTATTTTTTCGTTTACGAACTGTATAAACCCTCCTTGCACTGTTAAAAAAACACCCTTTACATTATAAATAACAGCACGCAACGTAAATAAAAAAAAAATGAAAATACTGAAAAAAAAAAATTTCAATATTTTAATATTTTTGCGTATACCCATAAAAATAAAATAATAATTTATCCAAAAAAAAAAAACGCGATAGAGTGAGAACGCGAACCAAGAAGCGGGAATAACCGGGGTAACACTGTATTATTTAGGGGCATGTGTCCCTATAGTAAACTTGCTCCCCAAATGTTCCCTTCCCATTCTGCAAGGATATATTCTTCGATCAAAAATTATGAGAAGTACATTGTAAGACCCACTGCTTGATTATCTTGAAGTAACAGCTATCTATTGCAAGCGAGCAAGGAAATTAAGTTTAGATCAATTTCGGTGCATAGTTTCTGGACACAACAGTAAAGGAATTCAGTTGTTTTAGCCTGTAATTCGAGCCAGTAATATGGATTTTTGTGTAAGCAGCAATTTGAACCCAATAAAATTATATAATCTACTAGACTAGTGACCCCACTCCTATAAACTGCGTGTATGCCATCAATCATAATACATGAGAAAAAAAAAGATGTGCAGTTGATGCTCTTGAGAAGGAAATATGAAACTCTATATCCACAACAAAACCAAAAAGTTCAAGATATAGTGAATGAAGCAGTCTCTGTATGAAAAAAAAGAAACAAATGAAATTAGAAATGCACAGAACAAAAGTAAAAGCCTACAAATTTTTATAAGAAAACTTGAGAAAAAATAAGAATTCCAAAATTGAAATATATGATGCACAAGGTGTCATAATAGAAGAAAAAAATATAGGAGTAGAGTTAAAACGGTTCTGAAATTATATACAGTATACCAAACACAGGAAAACTCAATGGTACAGGTTTGGAACCCAGAGAAGGCTATATGAGGAAGAAATGAGAATAAGTTGAAATTTACAAAATTTAATGATTGAAGTGAGATCTGAAATAAGAGAGATGCCAAGACTTACAAGAGAACATCTTGATGCTGCAGCTTCAGGGATACCCGGGAATTTTGTACCAATGATGAAAGTTTAAATAACAGATGACATAAAACAACAACAAAAACTAAAAGACGGAAAAGCTCCTGGACCTGTCGGTTTAAAACCAGAATTATTTAAAATAATGAAAAATAGTAGATATATCCAAAACTACACTTGTCCCAAAAGTAGAGACGCCCACAGTTAAATACTTTAGGCCCATTGCATTAACAAATATTTCATATAAGATTATGGGTATTTTAAAAGTCAAACTAGAACACCTAATCAAGAATGGCCTAATGAACATACTTTAAGCT
Source organism: Halocaridina rubra (assembly GCA_037179515.1). Lineage (NCBI taxonomy): Eukaryota > Metazoa > Arthropoda > Malacostraca > Decapoda > Atyidae > Halocaridina > Halocaridina rubra. The sequence goes on from JAXCGZ010007815.1 coordinate 14,187, forward strand.
GGATTCACAAATAAAGGAAGAATAACAGATAATGTTTATATATTTAGACATTGTATTGAAAATAGTTTTAAGAGAAAACCGACACTTTTTGTAATTGCTATGGACTTTCAGGAGGCTTTTGATTCTATTAATAGAAGTAAAGTAATAGACGATGATGAATTTTAACATTGATAGTAACGTTATTGAAATAATTGCAAATAGCCTATATATTCTTATGACTGTACAGAACTTTCCATTAACAATACTAAGCAAGCAGAAATAGAAATGACCTAAGGAATGAGACAGGGTTGCAATGGTTCGACAATACTGTTTCAGCTCGTTACTTATATAATTATAAAAAAGCCCCAAATTGAAGATTTAGGATACAAAGATTAATTTTTCAAAATAGCAGCTCTATTATCAGATGATGCTGGGCTAGTGTTTGCTCAAAATTTAGATGAAGCAAAAAACTACGTATATTGACTGAAATAGCAGTCTCATGAGGACTAATGATCAATAAGCAAAATAGGAATATAATGATATATGACAGAAAAGAAGCATACCCAGAAATAACTGAAAATATAATAGTTGAAAATATTAAATATTTAGGAATAAAGATAACTGAGAAGAAAGAATGTTTTAAAGAGTATAAAAATACCTGCATAGTATAGGCTAGGCATCATGAAAATACAGTACAACATACTCCACAGTACCTAACGCTTGTAATAAACTTTTAATATGGAAAAACTTTCTGGAAATCCATTTCGATGATATTTCTTTATACAGCAGAAATATTAGAATACACAGAAGAATAATTAAATATTTTCCAAAGGATAGTCAACCAGGTGTATAGAGCCATTCTGGAATTACCAATTTATACTGCTAGTAGTGCACTAAGATCAGAGATTGGAGCTTCATCATCTAAAACAAAATTCTTTTTGTAAAACATTTTAGAAACAGGAAGTAATGAGCTATAGTTAGAGATATTTCTATGCCATCTTTATGAGCAGGAAACAAAATTAATTAGGAAAATAAAAAGATATATGGAAATACTAAACTTCAATTTTCTAGAAATAGAAAATGCATCCATTGCTAAGTTGAAAGAAAAAGTTAAAAAAAGTTGATACTGAAATATGGAAGTCGGAAATGGCAGACAAGGAAACTTTGAGAATACATAAGATTTACAAAAAAGATATAGGAGAAATTAGTTGGTTTGATAATACAATTAAAACTAAATTATTGATTAAGGCAAGAACAGACATTTCAGATTTGAAATGGAGAGGAAGATTTAAAAATAGAGATCCAAAGTGTGTGTGCTTATGTTAGTGAAACTTTGGAACATTTTTTATATTACACTGTGAAAAAACAAAGCCACCAAATCACCCCTTAACGCCTTAATAACTAAACACAACCTGTTCACAGACATTGGCTCCCCCTCCACCTGGTGGCACAAAGCCACCACTGATCTTCAGCAAATCACACTGCCTAAGAACCTTCGACGAAGAACGGCGGTCAATGTGTACCGTCTGAGACTCGGGTACAAGTGCACATGGCGAATAGTGGATGATATCATCAGGGAATGCACCTTCTGCCAGATAGCCTCACCACATCCACTGCTCCACTACATCCTCGAATGTGATTCCTTTTCAGAAATTCGACGGAAAACTGGTGCCCCCGCAACATACAGCGAAGATCCAAATGCCCTTCATGTTGCTGGCTCCATAATCAGACTAGCAACAAACAACTACATGAACAGTCTACTAAATATCATCAGTCAATACCCTCCACCAAGATAACCATGTAATAACTCTCTCTCACCACCAAAACAGGAATTCAATAAAATTGTTTGATGTAAACTAATAATCCTAAACTGAACACTTATGTTTTCCACTATCTTTACTACAGCTGAAGGATCTTGTGAACTTAAATAAGACTGTCCTGGACAGTTCGATGTTAAGTCTTCCTTCAGTTACGGTTCTTTTTCTATGCCTACATCAACTCCGAATATCTTGGATATTCGTTACACATGTCTTATTATCACTTCACGTCTGACAAGTCACAACACTCCCCATCTCTGTTTCTTTTTTTTTCTTCGTGCCCAGGCTTGATGAGAGTAGATTTATTTATTTTTTTTGGCCCGTCCTGGTGTCACAATCATAAAAAAAAAAAAAAAGTTTTGCACAACCTCACCTACGGGCCAAAATAGGAAAGTCCGATCGCCCTCAAGAGTGAATACCACCAACAATAACCAGATTTCACCCCACCTCTGCGCCAAATAGGAAAGCCCATTCACCATCAAGTGCGAATACCACCTCCAATCAGCAAAATCTTACCCCACCTGCGGGCCAAATGGGAAGGTCCGCTCACCCTCAAGGGAGAACATCAAGGGAAAAAAATGCAAGAATGAAATATGAAGCATTATATCAACCATTTATCATAAATTAATGTGAATTATTGTCAGATGTGCTTGGTTTTAAGAATTGTGATAAAAAAACATTAGAAATCTGAAAAAATTTATATTTGAACTTTGGATAATAAGAAAAATTAAAACACAATCCGCCCAGTAAAAATACACTGAGTAATTAATAGAGGAGCTATTACAAAGGCTTACCCTCAAAGTACAAGTACTTAGTATGATAGACTGTATAGGAATAACTCGTGTCACTTTTTTGCATGAAGTAAAGTGAAACTAGTCCAGTAATGGTATTTTTCAAGGTGGAATAAAAATTCAAACAAATTATGACAACTGAGAAATTTCTTAATCGTTTGCTCAAATTGTTTTTCCTGTTTGACAAAGTACTGATGCATGTTTGTGTTCAGTAGGACACTTTTAGAAGCACTAAATCATTAGTCACCATTTAAGTTGCCTACTCTTCAGTGTTCATTCTGTCACCAAAGTTATCAATTCAGTGACGGGGAATTCTTTATTATTACAATTACAATCTGAATTTTACCTTAGTAACTTCTCAGAAATCTGTCCATATAGCCAGATATGCAGTAATTTGCATCATTAAAAATAATTATCGTGGGGAGCATGCCTGTGGACCGGCCTAGAACAATTCTTGCCTATGGCACTCGCACCTCTGCCCAATCAAATAGATTACTGGCCCCCTGCCTTTCCCCCGCATAGTTAGGCCCATCTTGTTTCACCTCTGATCACTAGTAATAAAAAAAAAATGTCAACCATCTACTCGAAGGGTGTGAGAAATTAAACATTTAATGAAAGGCTGTAACTATCTGAAAAATAACTTGGAGGTCCGTAGACTGTCATTAGTTTTGTGGGGAAGGGCTGGTTTCCTAGTGAAAAACCAAATACTGTACTATAAATTGTCGAAAACAAACTGGAAAACCATATTGTCAAAAAGAAACTCTTGAAGATGTCAAAGAATCATTTAGAGTGAAGGCCTAGTGTCCTAGAACCTATTACATTAATAGCCAAAAACAAAGAATGGAAAACCACATTGTTAACTATCAACTCAAGATGGAGTGTTATAGAAAAAATTAGGTGGGAATAGCTAGCTCCTAACTCGGATAAACAAACCTTATATTAAGTTAAAAGAATGGAAAACCATATAGGCAACTATCCACTCGCGTGTGAAAGTAAAACATTTACCAATATGATTACAAACTATTTGTAAAATACATTGGGGGAGGGGAAACGTCACATTTAGCAATATGATTTGTAAAATACATTGAGGGAGGGGAAACGTCACAACCATTATGTGGGAAGGACAACCCCAAGCCAGCAGATAGGTGATGAATATCGCATTTGTCCGTAAGAGCTTTAAAGTATGTAAAATTCAAATTTCCTACAAGTCAAATTATTCAAAATAAACTACGGAAAACATAGGTCTCGTACCGGCTTACCTATCATCACTTTTTTTACACGAATTTCTATTAATACTGATAAAACCTTACCTAATGACATCTATGAGCACATTGTTTAAGTGTGGCGAAATATTGCTGAATTTGTATCACAGTGTGTGTATGAAAACTCGAATATTCTAATACAATACTTTTTCAGTGTAAGAGTAGTTGATAATTGGAATTGGCTAAGCCAGGAGGTAGTTAATGCTATCTCAATCCATAGTTTTAAGGACAGGTATGATAAGTATCACTAAGTATAAAATGGAACCGATCAGGAGACGGGAAGATACGAGCTTTGGGCTCTTTCCCGTAAAGACAATTAGGTAATCACTGGAGATGCGTTACATCTCGCCGGCCATTTTCAGAAGGAGAATGAAAAAGGAACGGGTCACGTGACGAAGACTTGGAAACGCTATAGATAAAACGCTAAATTACCGCTACTTTTTTTGTATGTTTTCTTCCAGTAAATGGCTACGAAAGACGGGAAACGCCTGTTATTAACATGTTTGGAACTGTATGTGTCACAATTAATCCCAGTTATAAGGATGAACACAGGTTGAAATTAGGGAATTAACGTTAGATATCCTTTCTAACACTCTACAGTGGGTTCAATTACGGTTTTGTCTTTGCTCAACTCGTGCTGTACCCATTTGGCTAGTTTTTTTTTTTATTGTGACACCAGCACAGGCCAAAAATAAATTAAAATAAATTTACCCCCACTGAGCCTGGGCACGAAGAAAATATAGAGAGAAACAGAGATGGGGAGTATTGTGACTTGTCAGATGTGGAGATAATAAGACATGTGTAACGAATATCCAAGAATATTCGGTGTTGATGTAGGGCATAAAATGGTCCCCATAACTATTATTATTATTATTATTATTATTATTATTATTATTATTATTATTATTATTATTATTATTATTATTATTATTATTATTATTATTATTTCAGGTTTGTCTTTTTTGCAATACAGAATAAATATTCTTTTACACATCTTTTCAAGATAACTAACTTCATTAAAATAAAACAAAATATGTTAAGAGATTATATTAAGTCGAGAGGTAAGATTTATTTCAATTATGAAATTACAGATCGAAATTAAAATTTATATTTAAATTTTGCGGTAAAAAAAAAACGCTAAATATAGCGAAATCGTTACCGTACATCGGCGAATTGATAAATGAGTAAATTATATAATTGGTAAATAAACTATTGTTAAATGTATGTTAAAAGAGAAAATATAGCAAGGACATTGGATTAATATACTGTCACTCCCCTCTCCTTTCAGTCAAATAGGTTAAACTGATATTTTAGAATATACAGACCAAGTAAATATCTTCTTAACTATGAACATACATGGTATAATTAAATGTAACATTTCCACAAATAACACCAAAAAACTATATGTCTGTCCACCCCCAGTCGAATTGAGACTCATTGTCACACATTATATGGTGTACACTCCAAGTCCAAACGAAAAATTAAGCTACGAGTACATACCTCAAAAAAAAAAAAAAATTATAGTAGTTATAAGGAGGTCTAAGAAGATTGCAGATACATATAATAATTGCTATGATGTTACTGACATAGTGAGATATATGGATAATGTTTGCTCTTTGTTTTCAAATAGTCTTTCCAAACTGATCATAACTAGAACTTAATTACAACACAAAATTGTTAAGCTAAGACCCAAAAAGTAGTTCGTGTCTGCAGCATCACCAGGACAATCGACAATACCAGAATCTTGTTAAAAGCAAATAAAATAAAAAAGGTACACGAAAAGCAAACCGGCACTGTCTACACCAGAGCTATTCAGTTACCCTAGGAATAGGGCCAGATAACGAATCTGATGTTGACAGAAGGGCCATACGTTCAGTTCATGTAGCTACGTACTTAGTGTTGTGGGTACATTTCATTCAATTAATAGTTACAGGTGATCACATGGTTCTTTCAAAAACTTATACAGTTGTTCATGATAAACAATAAAAAATAGTTTATGTAAAATATCGTAAATTCCTGTAACAGTGCAGGAAGGCTATGGAAGACAGAGGTCTTAAGACCAGTAGAAAGAAAACAGAATACTTGCGGTGTAATGAGAATTAAGACTATAAAGTTAACACTCAGGAGACGAGACTTGAAAAGGTGGAAATGTATAAGTACTTAGGTTCAACGGTGGCGGATGATGATGATATGGATGAAGATAGAACACACAGAATGTAGGCTGGACTGGCATAGGTAGAGGAAGCTGTCAGAAATTCTCTGTGATCGCAGGATCAATGTAAAGGTTAAGGAGAAGGTTTATAATAATAATAATAAACTTTATTTCCATTTTACAATGGGTATTCGTCAGCCAGGACAAGCCCCAACCCCCCACTGTGATGTCCACCCACAGCAGTTCCTGCCAGTAAACAGCTTAAACTCTCGGTCTTGGACGGGGACCGATCTTTCGACCTCGTGAATGCGAAGCCAGCGCGTTACCACTGTACTAGCCAGCATGATGCATGGAGTCGAAACATGTCCAGTGAAAATGCAGGAGATGAAGTTGGAGGTGGCAGAAATTAAAATGTTTATAGGGATGTGTGGTGTCTCCAAAGGGGATAATATCAGGAATGAATATGTAAGAGGGAAGATGATACAAGAAAAAAGACTGCAGTGGTATGGCCATGCGATGAGAAGAGATGAGGCAGTGGGGAATAAAAGTTCTTGAAGCACGGAGGAGAGGAAAAACGGAAGCGAAGAGGCACGAACTACATTTAATAAGATTTGACGGGGAAGCAGCTGTCAAAATATGTTATGTAGGACAGTGCTAAGTGGAGGAGAGCAGTCAGATACATCATCCCAAGATATAAGTGGGATAACATGCTGAGAAAGAAGATCGTAAGTACCTAAATACAAAAATATATAAATAAATGTCATTAATTTAGGTTATTTCTTCTAAGTTTGTCAAAGGGCACTGAAAACCCACTCAAGGGCCTGATTTGACCCACGAGCTACCAGTTTAAGAGTCCTAATGTACAACATTATTAAACAAAGTTGTAACAAAATTTAATATGCGAAGTTGTTTTGGAGGACAATGTATTACCATCTATCGCGTAAGGATCAAATACAATCAGAAGTAGCTACCTTACAAAAACTTGAAAACTGTATATAGGCATATAATGGGAGCGCCAAATTATGCACCAGGTAACATTAAGAGACTGGAATGGTTCATTAACAATGACGACAAGAACTGAATTATGAAGGATGTTTACGGTATATAATGCAGGAAAACGGGAGCCCATTGGTGGATAAAATCGGCAAAAAAAAAAAATAATAATAAATAAAGGGGAAACAAAGGTAGATGTATTGAGCATGACAAATCAAGAAATAAAAAGAGTGAATACATATGGATAAGAGAGAGAGAGAGAGAGAGAGAGAGAGAGAGAGAGAGAGAGAGAGAGAGAGAGAGAGAGAGAGAGAGAGAGAGAGAGAGAGAGAGAGAGAGAGACTTAAGGAAGATTTAAAAGGTGAAGAATAAATATATAATAACAGGCCTTCATATCTAATATTCTGCAAAAGCAAAGCAAAGATATTACCCTTGAATAACAGAAAAAGACTTAAGGGTGGAAATGTAGGTTGTACTCCGTGGGGAGCACAGGAGGACGACCAACAACACTGCAAACTTTGGTGCCTCGTATATCAATAAAGAAGAGATGCAGCTACGCTTTAACAAGAAATATAGTAGTAATAAAAGAAATAATCTATTATCTCAGTAAAATAATTAAAAGAAAATTATAGATTAACACCAACAGACCGCAATATAATCAATATAACATTTTAAGGCTATAATAAACAGAGAAGCAACATTTAAGGAGTGCTGTTGTAAAGGTACAACTTAAAAAAAAAAACAAATCTGAAGAGGCGGAAATTCTACTGATATACTGTATTACGATTCTCAGTTGTGTTAACTAGCAATTTATTCATTTCAGATATTATAATTTTGTAGAGTTGCTCAAATTTTATAAATAACCCCTTCCGTTATTAATATTTTTCTTGGGTTAAAAATAACGATATGGTTGAGAAAAGCATATAAAAATAATACTAGATGCTCCTTACTTTGACAAGTGATGAGAACATAAACATTATCAGCTGACAGGAAAACGAACAAGCCTTATTCAGGGTACGGAATCCCATTTTTACGTTTTAAAACTGTAGGAAAATTAAATTCGTGTTTTAGATTTATATAATATAGTAGAAGGACTGCATAGCTTGGTGTCATGAGGATTTAAAATTATAAAAAAAAAAATAGTCTTGAAAAGACATCATTAATAGCACTTTACATTTGAAAACAATAACTAGTACATTTTAAATATTACTTTTAGAAGGTAATATGAAATTCTTAATAAGAATTCAGTAATCATAGGTATTGTTTCTGCATCTGGTAATATATATAAATTTAAGTATACATGTACCCCTGTATATATAATTTTTATAACAGTCGCTTTCCCCATAGTTTAGTTTGAGGCTAGGTACAAGTGTACCAAGTTTAATTTGGTTTGTTGAAGTTATGCATCCGATATCATTTTATCGCAAACTTTAAAAAAAAAAATTGGCTTTCTGGGGGGCAGTAAGTGGAACACATAGATCGGGGCAGTGTGTTCCATCGGAGAATATGGATCTGTGCCGTACAAAACCATGATGAAGTATATAATAGAGATTTCTAGAGACTTAATATTAAAGTCTTCGCTGTTCCTTACGATGGTAATGATCTTATTGGGTTTGTAGGTAGTCGGCTCTCAAATCCCTGACCAGAGAGAGGTTCGCTTTGTAAACCACTAACAAAACATACTAGGGAACTTCCCCAGGAGGAGTCATGTTTTGGGTTTTAATAGTGCTTTTATAGGGGTTCACTCTGTAATCCACTAGCAAAATATACCAGGGAACCTCCCCAAGAGGAGTCATGTTATTTCATAGAGATGCAATGGTATTGCAAGGTGGAGAGGCATGATAATTCTTGTAAACATCATATTATCACTTTTCAAACAGAAATGGTTCAAGGTTAAAGATCTAATGACAGGCAGAGACAACGGACAATGATAGCACAGAGCCTGACAATATATCCACTGTTCATCTTTGTCCCAAGCCCTCTCTCCAATCACATGGACCCAGTGATTGGAAATGACTGAAGAATTGGGTAGACCTATAGGAAGTCACTGACCCCTCCATTAATTGCTTGAGTTATGGCATCAATCTTTCCCATACTTTGCCCCCAAATTAGTCTTTAAATCATAAAATGAAGAAAATTAGTGCATCTAGTCTATGTAAATATTGCGTTTTTATTGAAGCACACACTGGTTTGGTATGAGAAGACTACAAATGCAGATTATATCACACTATTTCACATAGTTGTTGAGCAGTGCAGCCATTCTCTTCTAACTTAATTATCAGACCATTTGATATATTTACAGGACATAAAACATTCCTTGTGAGCAAGAAGCTGAATCAAACATGAAAACTAATTTATCAGTAATAAATGTCCAGCCGATATATTATTGATATCTTGGTGATTGCAAATAGCTTTATCAACTTATGAGATTTACCTTAGGTTAGTCAAATCTTATCTTATCAGCTGTATCTGATTGTATATACAATATCTCTATAATTAACAGCTATTGTATGAATTGAATAAATGGAATATAATAAGCTTCACTAGTGAGTAGTCTTCATATAAAAGTACTAAGATGTGATATTGTGTTTAGTGTTGCTTATTACGGTATAGTGTTGCTAATTACGGTATTTTATACAGTATATGCAAATCCTCGATCATCCATATATAGTATGTATTTTAGTCTGTGATAACAATGTGGATATTTGTATTTTAACAACAGTCTAGTAAAATACCATTTTTATTTTTCAACATTATGCCATATTCTGGTAAATGTAGCAGGCTGGTCACAACTGAACAATTGCAACAGTACTTCATCATACCCTTCCTAACCTCACCCATATGTAAGAAAAATAAGGATCAGACTGTCATCCTCTAACTACCCTCTCTATTTGAGCCATGTCATAATACACAGTAAACATAGGGATTACAATCTTTCTTCCCAACAACCATAGATAACGTAAATAAAAATAGTAAATAATAATAGAATAATAAATTTTCTTGCATATATTGACTTCTCCAACCAGAGTCAACCGAGAAGCTAAAACAAGAAAGAAAGAATTTAAAAACAAGAAAATAATACTCCTTTTCATCCCAAATATTATAATAAGTCATCTTATGCACACCATATAGAAGGAGTACACTAGCCATTCCAAAAGTTTTATTTCAGATCCAGCCCACCTGTTCCCTCACTTTACCAGAGCCTGTCATAAGGGTGATGTTTGTCCAGTTATGATATACAGCCATGTGTTGCTTAACATCCGGACTATGTTACAATATGGAGTACATTAATTTTTTGACATTTAGTATAGTGTATGTAAGAAAATCTGTATAACGTACTATACATTTTACTTATATATATATATATATATATGACTCATATTTTACCTCTGACTGGGATTCGAACCTATGACATAATATCACTGTGCTAAGGTAGTGCTACCAACTCCACCACTGAAGGTTTAAGAAAGAATCAAAACCTCAAAGCTAACTGCTTTGCTAGGAATGAACGCATTTTTTCTGAATACCTTTTTGTTCATATTACAGCTTCTCTCACCATCATTCATGGCTTCGTTTTCGCATTTAATTAAAATCCCAATTTATATAGGCATCAAGAATATCAAATAAACACATTAACATATGTGAAATCATGAATCATATATTACCCTTAACTGGAACTCGAACCTAAGACACATAATTACGGAAATATTGCCAAGGCATTATTTCCGTTCCAGTTCTGTTTTCCCATAGCCAATAATATCTTTAACTGTCACAGCTAAGTATTTCTTTCATCTTCATTTGTGCAATGCTTCAAGGTATTTTTTTCATGTGGCTCCTTTAATATCAATAAATGGGTTATGCCATTGTGTTTTCTGTTATGAGATCAAGTCATAGAAAGATATAATGCAATCATGTGTTGTTAATGTTGCATAATTAAAAATATTCTTTCATTTACTAATTATTAGTTTATTTGATAACACTTTTCTAATAATCTGAAAGGTATTATTATCTTGTGGCTCACCAACAATGGTTTGCTTTTGATATTAAAGTAAATTTTATATATTTACTATCCGTGATTAATCATTATCATCATATTCACTATATCTCATCAATGACTCTGACATTATATGTGTAGAGCAGCAAGGAATAAATTTAAATATTTTTTTACAGTCCACGGTGAAAAATATCACCATTAGTCATATTCCAGATTAATATTATTCTAATTTTCACACTGTGTATATATTTACTTAAATATCACAATGTTCTACTAAAGTTACAACACAAAATTAAATATTTACTCAGTGAAGACTTTCCAACTCTTGACATATGACATCTTTTAAGACAAGCACAGTAAAGTGAATACATAAATATAAAGCCAATACGTTTGGAGAGTGATGCTTACTTCTTTTGTGCATCACAGCCATCCTACCTCCACAAGGTGAACCCTACTGTGCATAATGTCATAAGTAAAGGAATTTGCTACCATGAAGTATCTGTGTAATCTATACAGAGCATCATTTAAGTAGTTCCTGATGGTACAGTGCATATTATCACTTTGTAAGATACTCGTATACAAACAAGGAAACAAAAAAACACTTTTCTCATCATGAAAAGCTAATATGCCCAATGGTTTGTTGCAGTTGCAGTGCTCTGCAATGAGCATATTCCCACTGTTTTTTTGTTTGTTTTACCCTTGTTTGAATTACATGAAAGCAGTGAAGTCATCATAGTCAAAGACTGGGAAGACAGTGATAATGTTTAAGAAGGAGATGGAAAAGCCTAATATACTATAAAAAGCCTTAACCATGGACATAAAAAATAGATTAATTAAGCTTCCCAATAAGGCAGTGCCATAATGAAGCGTGTCAAGCTTTTCATTTCAGTGCTTTTAGTATGTGTGCTTCTTACTTGAACAAAGACACGTTGTATAAACTCTTAAGTGTTGCTAGTAATTTGACTTTGTAATGGGTGAAGCAGTATTGGCTGATGCTGAGACAGCAAAGGTCATCAACAACCAAAGAATAGCTCAAGAATGCAAATATATAGCTATAAGAGCATGGAAAAACTGTCACAATTGTTCATTTCCATGAACAAAAGGCTAGGTAATGGTCCAAAGCCTCAACAAACAAGCTAACAATATTCCTTGCAGAAGATGTATAGCACAATAGCAAACTCAAGCCGATCTTTGTATACTACTTGAAACACTCATGGGCACTCAAAACATACAAGCCAAATTTTCCAGCGATATGGTGGTGTCTTACTACAAGAGACTGGGTAACATAGCATTCCTTCTAGTGCACTTATAAAGCTATTGCTGCATGATTGTTGAGAAATAATGCATACAAAACAATCTGAATAAATATGGGCATGGTAATTCAATGACAACACTTTTGGACACTCAACAACAGTTGTCGATTGCAAGAATAACATACAGCTTGTATTGTTGCTTTCAAACACATCTTTGAAGCAGTCTATGAAACAAGGTGTCATTGCCACATTTAAAGCTTACTGCATGTAACTGGTAATGAGACATCTGATGGATGGCTTAGAAAAAGACGATGCAAAAACACGCACAACATCAATATGGACATTGGCATCACAACAACAAACAAGTATCAGTGAACACCACACAGGTTGGATTGTGGTATATTCTTACAGACACTATGCATAAATTTTCTTGGTTTTGATAGCTTGAAAAAAATTCAAAGTGACAGTTTCATGTTTCTAGTAAAAGTAGGCTGGTACAGTTGACTTTAAGGCCTGCCATATCTGTTTTGTTCTATTAATTATTCTTACTGAATAAGAAGATTTTGGAGGTGACCCACACCACTACTGTGCCTTCATGACCAATAGAAAACATTTAATTTAGGGCAGCAAGTGAGACGGGCTCAGATCAGTCTATACCCATAGAAAATCCTACAACTACTAATATTGATACTGTAGCTATAGGTAGCAGTCCGCCTGTTAAGATGAGAGATGTTTGAAGAATGTGTACCAGAAAGGATGTACGGCTGGCATTCTGATACAAGGGAGAGCTGGAGAGCCTCTTGCTATGAGCATCTCTTTCTAAGGAATTGACTCTGTGACTGGACGTCATTGCTAAGACTGATTGATGGCTATATTCCTTTATCCTATTTTTGTTTAACATGAATAATTTCGTATTAGATTCTTTAAAATCTCCAGATTTTTTTTTCTTTTCAAAATATTTTTCACTCTTAATTGCTAAAGAAAGAAGCATTTCTTTAATAACTGCTTGCAATATGAACAAAATTCTTTTCTTTATACTATCCACTTGTCTTTGTATCATTCTGTTTGTTTAATATGGATATTGGTAACAGAGGATATTTTACACAACCTTAATTGAATATTATAAAAGCTTAATACATGTAATGCTTGGACAATCAAGTTTAATGCACTGAGCATATATATGTATGTATAAAGAATGTATAAGTAACTATTCAATGCTTCTATACTTATTCAGTGCGTACTTTTAAGTAACTATAGCTGTAAAGTTAGGATTTTAAATACGAAATATTATAATATTAGTAGTATTTTTAAGTAATAGACTGTTACTTATCTTCTTACAGGTTACCCCATCTAAACTACCAAGTACAGTATATGCATTTTGGCTTTAGAAATTAATGATTAAAAATGGCATCTGAATACACACGTCTACGAAGTGATGGCAGAAATGATCAGCCTACTCACAGCTATGGAACAAATGACCCAGATGTAGGATTTGCTCCTCAGTCATCAAACCCTGATTTCTTCCAGGTATGTGTGTGTAACAACCTATATGAATATATGATATTTGAAAATCCACATGATATATTGCATGTTTAGTTTCTAATGCTTGCAGTACTTTTGATTAATTTGTAATATTTTATAGTTCAAATACATTAATGTCACAAATATGCACATATGAATTCATTCATGAAAGAGTTTACTTCCACTAAATACAGAATAAGTCTAACATATGAGACCATTTTTTGATGGCTAAAATCGTATATCATGTAAGGATTACCGTTTCTCAAAAAAAAATATAGTGTAAGTTCTGAAGGTTAGAGAGCAGTATTCTCTGCCTTACCAACTAGTGAGAGGAGTAATAACACAATCCATAATGAGAACCATCCTTATACTGCTATATGAAAGGTGGAAAGGGATGCTATGAAATATTAATGCTCAGAGTAGGAAAATTAATCCTTTGACGAAGACTTGGTACTAGGCAGTGACATGCATCCATCTCTTGTAGGAAAACCCTAAAGTTGTTTACTGCCTCGCTCCATAATGCCTACCAACAGGCATTGGCTGTCTTGGATTGTAGGGTATCAACAGACCCAGCATTATGCTTAATTGAAACTGCATTTGTGAAGTTTCTTAATCTTTTGGCTTTGTCAAGCAAATGTCTCAGTGGCACTAGGTCATCTGTTACTGCACAGGTGATGCGTAAGCATTTTCCATTGATGGGGCCATCTTCCTTAATCCAATCCTTCAAAATTTGGGTCTGGTGAAAAGCTGCTGAGAATTTTTCTAGTGTCCACAGTGATGAAGGATACTGCTTCTTCAGCTATTTCTTTATCTTCCTCTTCTGTCAACAGGTTTATCTCTAATAATGTTTCAGTGCTCTTTGTTGTGTTTTTCCATGCCTTCCTCAAACACGTTAAAAATGCCTTCCCCCAACAACTTCCCCAGAAATCTTCAAAATTTCCTTCATTGCTTGTAGGAAAGCCCATGAAGTTGTTGACTGCCTCACTCCATAATCCCTTTCAACAGTCATTGACTATCTTGGGTTTAGGGCATTAACAGAGTCAGCAATAATCTCAGTTGCATCTGCAGTTGTGATGCTCTTCAGTAAATCCATAATAATGCAGTCAGGGTTAGCATTAGTGCAGCAGGGATTCTATCAAAGATAAGGCAGGGATATGTTGACTTTACACACTTCTTGATATCGTGAATGAGTGGCTGCAGAAGTGACTTGTATGAAGGAAGGAACAGCACTACAACGTGGTCATCCTAATATTATTATTTTATCAAAAACCAAGCAACAAGCCTAGTTGGAAAAAGTCAGACTTTAAGCCAGATGGCTCCAGCAGGGGAAGCAATTTGGTGAGGAAAAGGAAAAGGAGAAGACTTAAAAATAATATGAAATGATACAACTTCGTATTGCAGTACTGGTAGTACTCCACCAGAATATTAAAAATTCAGCATCAAACTCTGCTTTAAAAAAATTTTCATGTGCGTAGCTTAAATTTCTGAAGCTTCATGGACAAAAAAATAAAAAGAACAAGCAGTTCATTCGACACAAAGTGGTAGCTGGAATAAAAAATTTTGAATACTGATTGATATTGAATCTAACAATAGGTATTGGCTGAATTCCTGGTAATACATGTAAGATGGAAAAAGATATGTAGAGCCCGATGCAAAGAGTGATAACCATTATGATAAATTTTATACAGTTAGCAAAGTGAACTAACCATGCCTTTCTACCACAATTTGGTAATTTATTCAGAAGTTTTTATAAAAAAATTTAAGAAGAGAATATACAACCGAGGACCAAACTGGGAAACAGACTTTAAACTAGGAAGCAACACGAATTTAAGCAATTGGTCGTAACAGATTTGTCACCAAATATCTAAAAGATATTAAGATAGGAATTTTTTGTGTAAGTGAAGAAGATACGGTATACAACAAATATGCTGTTTGAAAATCAAACTACTATCAAAAATTACCTTTACAATCTTGAACGAAGATGAAATAAATAATAAAAAATGTTGACTTTTCATATATAATGAAAAGACTGTCATGTATAGTATCAAGAGTTCTGGAACTGCTTATTATGAAATTTCGTGTCTCATTAGCATTTAATTTCACACCCCACCTCTTGGATGAAGCACTAATTTTAGCAAGATCCAAAATTCAGAGACTCGGCAACAGCTAGTTTCATGTTCGGGATGGGGAACAATAGCAAATAAGGTAGCTTATCAGCATAGGCAACTGGTTTGTTTTTCAAACCTATCCACATGCCATGAGTATACAGAATGAAAATCAAGAGGGCAAAAATTCTACCCAGAGGGACACCTGAGACCACAATACTGAATTCCCTAAGAAAAGATCCACCAACGCCCATGTTTCTTAATTTAAATATGAACACATCATGGCTAAGACATTCAAAGGCAGCACTAAAGTTCAATCATGCATGCCTCCTGCCCAAAGTCGAATAATATCTGCACATCTGTAGAAATCGTAAGCAGCATAGTATAAGTGTCCAGACCTTTAATAAAACCATACTCTACTACAGATTCAAAAAGGTCCAACACACTCTGCATAATTATAAAGGTGCTTTACCAGCAGCCGATCAAAAATTGAGATAAAATAGGTGTCAACATAATTTGGCACTTACCAGTGGGGGATGCACTGTCAAGAAGGCCTTCAAGGAGAGCAGCCACATTACCAATCCTGCAACAAGAAAAAAAACATCCACACTTGATCAATTTTTGATATATCATTGGCAATTTTCGTTGCCAGTAGATCAATATTTTTTTTTGGTGCCAGTAGATCAACAATTTTTCTTAAAAACTTGCAGTGGTTGTTAAGGATAAGGCAGAGAGGGAAACTTCCTGTATTGCACCTGGATGAATAGATGTGGTACAAAGTAACATTGTTTCATGAAAGGCTAGGTCATCTTAGTCCAAATAGATTTTTTACCCTGGAGAATCAGCAAGTCCAACCTACTCTTACCAACCCTGAATGACTACTTTTCTAGACTTGCAGTTTCAGCGGTAACAAAGATTTCTTATAAAAAGAAATAACTCTTCATTAAGTGTTCCCTATTGGCAACATTTATATTACACGGCTAACATTTAGTTGGGAGCTTCTTATCTTGCCTTGAAGAATGAAGAAAATTCCTTTGATCTTCATGAGGAAATTCACTTACTAATCTCAGATCATAATCTTCAGAAAATTCTTCAGATCCCTCCCTCTGCCTTTTCTTATGAGCAGTTGGTGTTAAAAGCAGCAATATGCACAAACAATCTTTAAAGGAATTTAAAACCCATTGTAGTAAGTGAAACCTTGAGGAATTTTAGTCAGAGCACGATACCTCCTCCAAATCAATATTTTTCCCTTCCAAAAGATATTCACAACCTTTCATGCCATGTACAAGAAAGTATTATTTTGCCAAAGAGGCTGTGCACAGTTCCAAAACCACTTCTACCTTGTGAAAAAGAGTAAAGGTAAGAAAATGATACTTCATATCCTCAAACAATAACATTTTACGGAAAGGCTACTCAGATCTTAAGTAGTTGTGTTATTTTTCATAACTTCTACAGTTATGCAAAGCATTTTGTAAATAACTGTTAACGAATTAAATATTTTTATACAAATTATTTTTTATAAACATACATACATATACACAAAGGCATATGTATGCACGTACATGTACAAAGCATGCCACACACACACACACCAGCATAGTTTGCAAAGTTATGGAGAAACTACTAAGGAAACATATCTTTCTTCACTTGGAATCCTTCAACTTTTTGTCAGTGAGGCAACATGGCTTCAGAGAAGGTAGATCAACAGTAACAAACTTATTAGAATTTTATGATGAGGTAAGCCAAATCTTACAGGAAAGAGAGGGCTGGGCAGATTGCATATTCCTAGACTTCCAGAAAGCGTTTGACACTGTTCCACATGGGAGA
This sequence comes from Halocaridina rubra, assembly GCA_037179515.1. Classification (NCBI taxonomy): domain Eukaryota; kingdom Metazoa; phylum Arthropoda; class Malacostraca; order Decapoda; family Atyidae; genus Halocaridina; species Halocaridina rubra. The sequence continues at coordinate 31,881 of JAXCGZ010007815.1, forward strand.
CTTATTAGGAAGCTGCAATCAATGGCTAGAATAGGTGGAAATGTTTTGGAATGGATAAAAACTTACTTAGAAGGAAGGGAACAGAGGGTTAGAGTAAGACACTCAGTGTCTGAATGGAGAAGAGTTAGTAGTGGAGTTCCACAGGGTTCAGTTTTAGGGCCACTTTTGTTCCTTGTATATGTAAATGACCTACCAGAGTCTGTAAATTCATTCATGAATATGTTTGCAGATGATGCAAAGATTGTGAAGAAAGTAAAAAACGAGAACAATGGTAGAGAACTTCAGGAGGATCTAAATAATCTGCATGAGTGGTCAGAAAAGTGGCTAATGAAATTCAATACTTCAAAATGTAAGGTAATGAGAATGGGTACAAGTGCAAGAAGGCCCAAGCTTGACTACTCGGTGGCTGGAGTACAACTTCAAGAGACAGAAAATGAGAGAGATCTAGGAGTAAACATACTGGCAGATTTGTCTCCAGAAATACATATAAATGGCATAGTAAGGGCAGCATATGCATTCTTATCAAATGTAAGGGTAGCCTTCAGGCACATGGACAAGGAAATGTTCAGAAATATTTATGTAACCTATGTGAGGCCAAAACTGGAATATGCAGCCCCCTTTTGGAATCCGCACTTGAAAAAGCACATAGCTAAGCTTGAAAAAGTTCAAAGACATGCCACGAAACTGGTGCCAGAAATACGCAATCTCAGTTATGATGAGAGGCTGAGGGAATTAGACTTACCATCACTCGAAGCTAGAAGAGTGAGGGGGGATATGGTGACAGTCTTTAAATTCCTTCATGGTTATGATAGAGTGGATAGGGATCGATATTTTGATATGGCTGGCTCTAGAACTAGAGGTCATAGTTTGAAGCTTCGTAAGAAAACTTCTTTGCAGGATGTAAGGAAATACTTTTTCAGTGTAAGAGTAGTTGATAACTGGAATTCGCTAGGCGAGGAGGTAGTTAATGCTATCTCAATCCATAGTTTTAAGGACAGGTGTGATAAGTATAACTAAGTACAAAATGGAACCGATGAGGAGACGGGAAGATACGAGCTTTGGGCTCTTTCCCGTAAACACAATTAGGTAATCACACACACATATATATATATATATATATATATATATATATATATATATATATATATATATATATATATATATATATATATATATATATATATATATATATCCCCTGAGGGAGGAAGGTAAGAATACTTCCTCCATGTTCCCCTGCGTGTTGTAAAAGTCGACTAAATGGGGGGGAGCGAGGGGACTGGGAATCCCCTCCTCTGTATTTACTGCCCACAAAAAGTCGAAGTATTTCCTTTGACTTAGCCATCCCCCTTATAAGGGGGAATATGGCTTTGGTATATGGATGGATTATATATAACTTACCTAATTTTAAAGTGACACTTTGTAAATTCAATATAACTTTGTTATAGATTCAAAACTGAAAAAGCAGATAGTGTATAGACCTATTTCATGGAGAGATCATACTGCAATATAACACATAAGCATATGAAGTAAAAATTACTGAAAATAAATATAAAAGGTTAATAATTAAAGAGGATATATTATACTAAATTCTTAATTTTACATATTAGACAATAAATATTAATTAACTGATATATCATTTAGTAATAATAAACAAATCTTGAAGAAGAATGACATCCTCTAGGATACCTTGCCCCAATAGGGAACATCTGGAATTGGCACAGATTCCCTCCTGCCATTATAAATACAAGTGGGTCTTTTACAAGATGGTTGAAGGAAAAGTACAGCTAGAATATTTGTTAAAATGGCCTAAAATCTCATTTTATATCTCAATAGCATCCTGCTGAGAAATCACATCTTTCTTTATGACCTAAACCTGAGATGGAGTCTGTGATTTAAACACAAATAAATAAGGCAATCCCAGCAATTTCAGAATCTGTAGCAAGTGCCATTGGGGCATAAAGAGTGGAGTAGGACAAGAACCCTGCCTGTCTCCCCCTTCTCTCCTTCCTCTTGACATTCTTTAGAGGAACACTTGATTCTGCCACATATAAAAATAGTGATTAAAATAAAAACATTCCTAGCAATATAAATACAAGAAAAGAAAATGGTCGGTAGACTTACATGAATGTGAACTTCTGTCATTAGCTGTGCTCAACTTTAACCTATGTCAGTTATAAAAAGACAAAATAATTGCAGTTTAAGACATATTAAGGTCGACCACCCTCCTTTAATTAGACCAAAGTTAGGAGGTCGTAAAAGGTAACTTTTAAGATGTATTAAGTGTAGTGCTGGAGCTGGAGTTGTAGGAGCACACCTAAGGCCTGAGATTATTGAAATATCTAAAGAATATATGCCTAAAAACAGGAAAATGTATTAAAAAAGTCACTTGTTCAGAAAATTGACATGCACATGTATTATAGCAAACTAAACAAGAACAGCACAGACATGGTGCTTATATCCTTCCAGGATAGCAACTTCTCAATTCATGAAAAAATAAAAGCTGCTAGACGACAGTTTAGTGATGTCTTTGAGGTGAGTATAATTCTCTCCAAGTCCACATATCATCATTGAGTAGAATGTGGAAAGTTCTCGCAATGACAGTCACACCAGTTGGAGGTATGAAATAGGTGAACAACTACTAGGAAAAGACCCTGAACTCAGTTGAAAACTTGATATTTATTTAATATAATAATTTAGGTCATGTGTAATGGGAAAAAGTAACTGAAACAAATTACCCTAGAAGGGGATGCCAGACTTTAAATGCACCACAAGTGAATTGGATATCAGAAAATAAATTATCATCCAAAACAGATAATACACACCTCTACAAAAGGGGATTCCTTCAGTAGAGAAGTCTGTGGTATACCAGTCAGGGTATTGGACACAAATAAAATAAATGGAGTGTATTTTACTTTACTAAATGCTCTTTTTTGGTTATTATCAGTCAAGAGACATTTCTTGACCAAGTATCTTAGGACGAGACTAATTTTGAAATACAGTATAGTTATTTCAGTAAAACAGAGTTTTTCTACCTTATGGTTTATTTTATTTAATTTAGCTTGAAATATTTAGAAATCCAACTTCTTTTGGAATCATTTTTATCACTCAGTTCTCAATTTTACCATCAGCTGTGCGATAAAATCACCACCTGCCTCTTCACAATTAATAATTCTGCATCATCACTTGATCGAATGCTCAAGCAAGTTGGTACATCTACGGACAACCAGCAGCTAAGGAACAGAATGTAAGTTTGTCCAGCTTCATAAATTTTCCTTATTAAATAATTCTAATGCCTAGGAATTATTTTATTTATTGCTTACTATCTACCTTGGCTTTTTCCCCCTTTAATTGGGGGGTAGCCGACATCAAGAAAGAAAAACAATAAGGGGATTACTTTGCTCTATGGGCAATGACGAGGGAGCTAGCGACTGTTCAGATGGCACTGCTGGAGTGCCACAGCCCATCCTGCCAACTCTTCCACAACCTGTGTCGCTTCACAACTGCCAACTCCTCCTACTGCCCCTACCACAGGGCTACCTCTGTAAGATGCAGCCCCGTGGTAACAGCAGATGCCCGTCTGCCTCTGCTGTTCTGCATATTAATAACAGTTGGTGTACAGTGCAGTATACTGTTTTTTTGTAAATATAAATGATTTTGTTGAGCAATGAAAATAATATAACATCATATCAAGTGCATAATGTGCCAAAAGATTAATCCACAATGTTTGGTCATATTTATGAACCGAGGCTATCATAACTCCATTTGTTAGTGTTATTCCCAGTATACATCCCTTTTTTACCAGAAGTTACACGTTCTTTTCTTGCAAAGCTTAACAAGGAACACAAATCCAGTGCTCCGCAATTCTCTTAAAAAAAATCTTCCTACATCTCATTTATATGACTCCTTATGTGACTTTGTTATGACCTCAGGTTTCTTTGTCATGATTTCTTTTAAATACTTCACTTTTATTCCCTTTTGTCTTATGAAGTATATAGATGTTCTTGCTCTGATGGTGAGACTAGACTCCAGAGCTTAGTAGTTGAATCTCTCATAGTACAACATACTGTTCACTTTATCTCATATGACTTCAAGCACTGAAATCACAAACAAGCATTCAGGCACTGACAGTGTCCTCATCATTATTAAACCCATTAAATATCCAGCATTGACAGCACTTATTATTGAAGCTTAAATTCTTAGCCCCTGGGCTCTCGTTTTCAAATTATAGATACTTGTACCTTTTTCAGCAGTTTTGTCATTGTCTAAGGATCATTGCCAATTCATTTGCTGCCATTCATATCTAATTTATTTGGAAGTTCCAAGTGATTTTTAATATTCATTATTTTCTTGTGAGATTTTAGATTTAAAGTTGTTTGTTTCTCTTAACTTTTGTGCATTGCCTGTCTTTGATAAAACTATATCATTAGTCTTCAGAACAAACACCAGTCTTTCCTTAAACGTATATGCTGCACTTCATTGCTATAACCTCTCTTTACCTGGCTGTCTTCCTTCTGCCACATGTCTGAGTCAAATAGTTTGCAGTTGCTTCATTTCGTACTGTCATTGTATATTATTTTCCATAGAATTTTTGAATATATAAATCATGAAAAGGAACAAAACTGGATTTTTTTTATCATATGTAAAGATAAAAAAAAGGGCTTAAGAAGCCAAATATTGTCAATACCTCATATAAAATGGATGAATAGTGAGAGATAATATAATTTGCTGAGTACAGTATACTACAATTCCTGGCTGATATTAGCTCAGATATGTAAAATCTCACTTGAATTTAGAGCAATTAGCATACAGTGATTGTGTACAAAGAGAGTTATTGTAATCACTGCCATATGGAAGGCAATAAAGCAGCTCAGGGTTCCTACCTCTTTTAAAAAAATACCTCTGTCAGCATATTGCGTTCCAATCGAATGATCAGTTGCTAAAGGCAGATCTATTATATTAAGAAACTGCAAAGAATATGCAGTTATCAGTAATGTGGGAAAAATTTAAGAAGGAGTAAGGAAAACTCTTGAAACAGGAAATGCTGTTATACTGCTGAAAAACTTTAGCTATAGGTACTTCTGTAAAAATATCATAAATTTTTTTCAGAACACACATCAACAGTACCTCAGGGAAAGCTGTTCAAGATGCAACTGCCTACTTTCGAGCACTACAACCAACAGTCCGAGGAGATAAAGAAAGACGTGTCAGGTCTGAAAGGTTACAAACAGAATTCCAAGCAGCGGCAACAAGATTTTCAGACATTCAGAAAGTACTTGCAAATCTGTCTCTAATGTTTGCTTTCCTTTGATTTAAAATAATGATGTGAATTTTGTGTATATATATATATATATATATATATATATATATATATATATATATATATATATATATATATATATATATATATATATATATATATATATATATATATATATATATACAGTGATCCCTCGTTTATCGCGAGGGTTCGGTTCTGTGACCACCCACGAAAGGTGAAAAGCCGCGAAGTAGCAGCACCATATTCATTACAGTATTTTACATTTATTTTTATCTCTACTGTATAAACCCTCCCTGCACTATTAACAACCCCCCCCTTTACTTTATTAATAACAGCGCGCAAGCGTAAATTTATATGAGTGTGACAGGTAAGTTTACCATAAATAACAGCGCGTAAGCGTAAAGCTATATGAACGTGATAGGTAAGCTTACCGTGAATGACGTGATGATGACGTTTACATACTGCACAGCCAATGGCGACCGACAGCCGAGAAACTTCTTCCTTTCTTCAGCATATCTAACAGTTTTACCTTATCTACTATGGTTAACATCTGCCACTTAGGCTCACTACCATAAGCCTTAGAAGATGAAGGACGCTTGGGTGGCATTGCAGGGGTTGAAATACACAATCAAAAGTTTCACAAAAAACACAAGCACAACGAGAAAGACGCACACATGAGTAACTGAATGAGTGAGGCGAGACAATAGAAGATGCTGGGAGACTCAAACTTCAATCAAAAGGCCAATCAGACCCCAGTATACAGAACACAAATCTGTGATTCGTCGTCTCCCACCCATCAGCCAATAGCATACTGGTATCATATTTCATATGGTGCAATACTGTGAGTTACATGTTTAAATTTATGTTTTTTACTATTTTTTACTGATTTATAATTCTTAGGCTAGGAAATACTTTTGTTTTATCAATAAAATAATGAAAATACACGTAGGTGCGACCTGTTTCGTTTTCCAAGACTCCGATACCGGTATCGTATTTTATATGGTGCAGAATTACATGCTTAAATTTATGTTTTTTACTATTTTTTACTGTTTTATTATTCTTAGGCTAGGAAATACTATTTTTTATCAATAAAGTAATGAAAATACTGGAAATTTTAATATGTACTATCTCACGTACGTGCGACTCTTTGCGTTTTCCAAACCGCCTATACAGGTATTGTATTTTATATGATGCAATACTGTGAGTTACATGTTTAAATTTATGTTTTTTACTATTTTTTACTGTTTTATTATTTTAAGGCTAGGAAATACTTTATTTTATCAACAAAATAATGAAAATACTGGAAATTTTAATATGTACTATCTCACGTAGGTGCGACCCTTTGCGTTTTCCACAACGCCGATACTGGTATAGTATTTTATATAATGCAATACTGTGAGTTACATGTTTAAAATTATGTTTTTTACTGTTTTATTATTCTTAGGCTAGGAAATACTTTATTTTATCAACAAAATAATGAAAATACTGGAAGTTTTAATATTTCCACATATCGAGGATTCACGTGATATACCCAGAAAAGCTGAGATATAAAATACATATGCTTGCCAAAAAAAAATCCGCAATGCACTGAATTCGCAGAAGGTGAATCGCGATATAGCGAAGGATTACCGTATATATATATATATATATATATATATATATATATATATATATATATATATATATATATATATATATAATATATATATATATATATATATATATATATATATATATATATATATATATATATATTCTATTATATCTACCTTGGCTGTTTCCCCCTTTAAATGGGGGATAGCTGACATCAAAAAGAAAACAATAAGGGGATTACATAGCTCTATGGGCAATGACGAGGGAGCTAGCGACCGTTCAGATGGCACTGCTGTAGTGCCACAGCCCATCCTCCCGGATCTTCCACAACCAGTGTTGCTTCATAACTGCCAACTCCCCTACTGCCCCTACCACAGGGCTACTTCTGTAAGGTGCTGCCCCTTGGTAACAGCAGATGTCCATCAGAGCTGCGTCACAATCGCTCGCCACTTATTCCAATTCCTAGCACGCTCACTTGCTTCCCTCACATCTATCCTCCAATTATTCAGGGCTCTCTTTACTCCATCCATCCACCCAAACCTAGGCCTCCCTCTAGCATTTCTCCCATCAACTCTTGCATTCATCACCTTTTTCAGCAGTCTTTCATCATCCATCCTTTCCACATGGCCAAACCATCCCAGAACATTTATATCTACTCTGGCTGCAAATTCTCTCCTCACATCCGTTCTTGCTTTCACCACTTCATTCCTAACCCTATCCAACCGAGATACACCAATCATACTCCTCAGGCATTTCATCTCAAACACATTTAGTTTCTGTTTCTCACTTACTTTCATACCCCATAACTCTGATCCATACATCACAGTTAGCACAACTACTTTCTCATACAAGAGTTTCTTAACATTCATTTCCAACCTTCTATTCTTCATCACTCCTATCAACACACCCAACACTTTACATCCTTCTTTCACTCTGTGACACACATCTGCTTCCACTCCACCATTTGCAGCTATAACCGAGCCTAAATACTTAAACTGATCAACTTCCTCAAGTGCCTCTCCAGTCAACATAATATTCAATCCAGCACCATGCTCATTTCTTGTACACCTCATAACCTTACTCTTTCCTACATTCACTCGCAACTCCCTTCTCTCACACACCATTCCAAATTCTGACACAGCTTCTCCTCTGAATCTGCCACCACCACAGTATCATCTGCAAACAACAACTGATTCAGCTCCAACTCGTTATCATCCCCATCTATCATTCTCAAACCTCGACCACGCACTCTCATTCACCTCTCTTACGACTCCATCAATATACATATTGAACAGCCATGGTGACATCACACATCCCTGTCTCAAACCCACACACACTGGAAACCACTCACTCACTTCACTCCCTACCCTAACACAAGCTCTACTACCCTCATACAAACTTTTCACTGCATGCAGTGAAATATAACCTCAATACTTTCCTCATAGCCTCTCTATCAACTCTATCATATGATTTCTCCAGATCCAAAACTGAAAAATACACATCCTTACCCATAGCTATATTCCTCACATAACTGTCTAACTATATATATATATATATATATATATATATATATATATATATATATATATATATATATATATTATATATATATATATATATATAATATATATATATATATATATATATATATACAGTAATCCCCCCCCTTATCGCGGTAGTTCGGTTCCGGGACCCGGCGCGAGACAGGAAAACCGCGAAGTAGGAACACCTTAATTTTTTTTTTTTTTTTAAAGATGATTATGACACCAGGACAGGCCAAAAATGATAAAATAAAACAGCCTTTATCAGGCTGTAAAGAGAAACAGAGATGGAGAGTGTAATGACCTGTCAGATGTGAAGGGATTATAAAAGATGTGCAATGAATATCCAGCCCTCTGCTGGATTTACTATACCTCTGCATTACTTTCATGATGTCTATTCTAAAAATTCTCCTTAGATCTTATTATTATTATTATTATTATTATTATTATTATTATTATTATTGGCAACAATAATTTTCCTTTGATGATGATTGGGGAATTATTATTATTATTATTATTATTATTATTATTATTATCATCATTGTTATTACGAATTCGTAATTAAACCATTATTTTTACTATAAATAATGTGGTTTTGGTTGAATGAACAAGAGTTACTTAAAGATTCTCTCTCTCTCTCTCTCTCTCTCTCTCTCTCTCTCTCTCTCTCTCTCTCTCTCTCTCTCTCTCTCTCTCTCTCTCTCTCTCTCTCTCTCTCTCTCTCTCTCTCTCTCTCTCTCTCTCTCTCTCTCTCTCTCTCTCTCTCTCTCTCTCTCTCTCTCTCTCTCTCTCTCTCTCTCTCTCTCTCTCTCTCTCTCTCTCTCTCTCTCTCTCTCTCTCTCTCTCTCTCCAACATTCTATTCTACCCAACCCCCCACACTCTCTTTGTCCCAGCCAACTAGGGAGGGGCACTTTACACAGTTATTAAAAGTAAATAAACCAACAGATGTACAAACAATGATGAGCCCTTAATAATAATAATAATGATGATGATGATAATAATCTCCACAATCATCATCAAAGGAAAATTATTGTTGCCAATGATAATAATAATAATAATAATAATAATAATAATAATAATATTAAGATCTAAGCAGAATTATTGGAATAGACATCATGAAAGTAATGCAGAGGTATATTAAAACCCAGCAGAGAGCTGGATATTCATTACACATCTTTTATAATCCCTTTACATCTGACAGGTCATTACACTCTCCATCTCAGTTTCTCTTTACAACCTGATAAAGTCTGTTTTATTTTATAATTTTTTGGCCCATCCTGATGTCACAATAATCTTAAAATTTATTTTATTTTATTTTTTAATTTTATTTTTTATATTTGGGCCAAAAAAAATCCGCGATACAGTGAAAACGCGAACCAAGAAACGCGATACAGCGGGGGATCACTGTATATATATATTAGAGAGAGAGAGTGGAGTATTAAATTGCCTCAAGTCATTAATACATTCCAAAATTCAAGACTAAGGCAAAAATACCCTTTAAAGAAGACTTAGACCCCCTACAAACCTGAACAGTAGAAGGAAACTCGTAAATTCTGTAACACAAATACCCCCTGTGTACCCTTCTATAACCCCGTATAAGCAACCCGTAATATCGATAAAAAATTATTGTAGTTACATATTTTGGTAAAGAAATATAAAGTATACATTTTAATTGTTGCTAATGTAAAGAAAAACCAAAGATCATTACCTGATGGATGATGCTGATGTATGTACTTTTTGGAGCAAAAGGATGAGACTACAGGCACACTGATATTGAAGGAGATGACTGAGGCTCTACTTGCTCACTGTCGATGTGCCGCTAGAACTTACAGAAAGAAAACCAAAGACCATTACCTGATGGATGATGCTGATGTACTTTTTGGAGCAAAAGGATGAGACTACAGGCACATTGATGTTGAAGATGACTGAGGCTCTTCATACTCACTGTTGATGTGCTGTTAGAACTTGCAGAGAGTGACTAGAATGGTCTTGCTCTTATTTAATCCAGGATGAGAATATACGGAGTAATAGAAACATTAATTGGCTCAATAATATTTGCAGTGTTAGCTCAGGAACCATTTCCTCGAAAAGTGCAAGCCCATCCTTGACGTGTGCAAAGGGCTGCTGCATTTTACTGATGATGCATCGTTGCAGTTCTGGTTCTGGAACCTTCTCTTTTTGGCGCTGCTGTTCATGATATTCAATCAACTCCAAGTTCATCAGGGGCTGCTTGTCTGCCTCAAATAATGAAAATAATTCCTCTTCCTCTAACTCCTTTGCAGCTCATCACTCAACATCACCAGCATTTGTTCACAAGTACCGTGTCAAAGCCCTTGAAACTGTAGAACAGAGGGCAAAACTTCTTCCAGACACCATTTATATTCTAACTGCCATCTATATTCAGCATGGTCTTGTAAATTTTGTGTTTCCACCAAAAGTCATGATGTGCTACAGCGTCATTCAGCTCTATCACAACTACAGCCTGCTTTAGCATATGCCTGAGATAACAGTGCACAAAGATTGCAATGATCCCCAAGTCCTTTGGTTTCAAGAAAGAAGGTATTGGATGGAGTAAAACAACAGCGCTGTTTGACGAAAATCAACAGGGTTTTACAGGTGGCCAGGAGCACTGTTGAAAAAGAGAAGGATCTTGAATGGGATGCCCTTGTCCATACAATATTGCACTGCTGGTACAAAGTGGTTGGACTGAGAACCATTCCTAAAAATAAAAATAGTCTCTAAAGCCTTGGGATATGACATCAGTATTATTGGGAGGGGAGGCCTTAGGGATGTTCTTCAGCACTTGAGGATTCTGTGTAGTAAACACCAGGAGTGGCTTTAGCTTAAAGTCACCTAATAATTGCCTCCCAGCTTAAAGATTAAATGGACTTTTTTGACCATAAACCCTGACATAGTCTTTAAATCCTTGGCTATGAATGAATGGTTTGGTTCTCTACTGGAAAGGACTGGTCTCATCATCACTGCACTTTTGTTCTGGAATAAAGCTTCTCAGTAATCTTTGCCAACGTCACTGGGAATTCAGATGTTGCTAATATGTTGGCTGAAACAATTTTGCCTTGGATCCTGACACTTCAGAAATTATGCCGCTGCTTGAACCACATAAACCAGCCAAAACTTGCCTTGAAATCTGCATCTCTTCGTTGGGAATCTGCTTCTTGGAGTCTTCAAACAATGACAATACGTTCTCGTGAATCAACAGCTGGCTTAAGGGGATACATTGACAAGTCTGTCATGCACTCCAAGGGGAAAGATGATGTTCCATATTTTAATAGATCTTGCCTCTCTTGTTGATGACAGTGTCCCTCATCACCAAGGAGTATAATATTTGACGTAGACTAAACTTTGTTCACTGTAGTGAACATTTATTATTACCATCGTCCAACTCAATCCATAACACAAACAATGGCAGCGATCTTTTCATAACCTTCAATCATAGCCAAGTTGTCTTTCAACAATATAGCATGATGCTTGGCAGCACCAGCACTGGTAGTAGGAATAAAGCCACAAAATTAATACAAATGAGACATTGTGAATACTAACATGTGAACAAGGACGAGGTTTCATAAACTGGCATGTGTCAGTACAGTCACGCAGCAGAATTCTGAAATTATGGATACTAAACACCATATCAACGAATGATTGTCTTTTTGCATTATATACTATACATAATATTTTTAAAATTTTTAATCTATTGTTTTTAAAATGATTCTATTTATTGCTATAGATATCAAAGATATTTTGTGAACCCATGTAAAGTTGTGTAAACTGTTGTTAGTCAAATACTTTTTCCATTATAATAACAAAAACCGACGTAAAATAGAAAATGACACAAGTTGAAGTAATGTAAGCCAAGGTATAACTTAATATATATTAGGGATTCTGAAACATTTTCCCTTTAAGCACCCCCCCAAGCTTTAAAACCTTCTACCCGTACCCTCACTAACATGACACTGAATATGTAATTGCAATATAGTAAGATAATTCGATATATATTGGTACTGCAATGGATATCAAGAAATTATTTAAATTATAATGACTTCATTAACCAGTAGCATCGATGTCACTAGCAATTTAGAAAAGTTGGTGTTTAAAATACTTTTTTGTGAACCATCTAAGTACCCTTCAAAAACTTCATGTGAACCCCTGGAGGATTGCAAACCCTGGTTTTAGAACCTCTTAGATATATATATATATATATATATATATATATATATATATATATATATATATATATATATATATATATATATATATATATATATATATATATATATATATATATATATATATATATATATATATATATATATATATATATATATATATATATATATATATATATATATATATATATATATATATATACAGTGTTCCTTCCATTATCGCGAGGGTTCGGTTCCAGGACCCGGCGCGAGACAGGAAAATCACGGAGTAGGATCAGCCTATATGTACATAGATATTTTAATTTATTTTTACGCTTACACCATATAAACTGTATAAACCCTCCCTGTACTGTTAACAAACCACCCTTTACTTCATAAATAACAGCATGCAAGCGTAAATTTATATGACATACTCATGTACATAGGTATTTTACAATTATTTTTACGTTTACTGTATAAACCCTCCCTGGACTGTTAAAAAAACCACCCTTTACTTTATAAATAACAGCATGCAAGGTAAATTTATATGTACGTGATAGGTAAACTTACCTTATCTGTTATGGTTAACATTTTCCTTTGCCGCTTAGGCTCACTACAAGAAGCCTTAGAAGATGAAGGATGCTTGGGAGGCATTGCAAAGGTTAAAATATGCGAGTAAAAAAATCACATGCAAAACGTATTAATAAGCACAACGTGAACGGCGCACACGTGAGTTAGACTGAATGAGCCTCTGTCCGAAACGCTGATAGCGGTATAAATAACAGCATGCAACGTAAATTTATATGTACGTGATAGGTAAACTTACCTCATCTGTTATGGTTAACATTTTCCTTTGTGGCTTAGGCTCACTACAAGAAGCCTTAGAAGATGAAGGATGCTTGGGAGGCATTGCAAAGGTTAAAATATGCGAGTAAAAATATCACAAGCAAAACGTATTAATAAGCACAACGTGAACGGCGCACACGTGAGTTAGACTGAACGAGCCTTTGTCCGAAACGCTGATAGCGGTATCGTATTTTACATGTTGCAATACTGTTAGTATTTATTTTTTTTACTATTTTTTACTGTTTTATTATTCTTAGGCTAAGAAATACGTTTTTTTATCAATAAAATCATGAAACTACTGGATATATATATATATATATATATATATATATATATATATATATATATATATATATATATATATATATATATATATATATATATATATATATATATATATATATATATATATATATATATATATATATATATATATATATATATATATATATAGTGATCCTTCGCTGGATCGCGTTTTCACTGTACCACGGGTTTTTTTTTTTGGCAAATTATTATTTTATTTTTAGGGTATATGCAAAAATATTAAAATATTGAAAAAATAAAAATTTTCAGTATTTTCATTTTTTTGTTGAGAAAAAACAAATTTCATTATTTAATTGATAAAAAAAACTTTATTACCCAGCCTACGAATAATAAAACAGTAAAAAATAGTAAAAAACATAAAGTTAGATTTATAACTCACAGTACAGGGTATTGCATCATGTCATATAGTGTCCGATAGCGTACAATGTATTGGGGTCGCTCCTAAGTGAGCTAGCAATATACTGTATACTAAAATTTCCAGTAGTTTCATGATTTTATTGATAAAAAAAACGTATTTCTTAGCCTAAGAATAATAAAATAGTAAAAAATAGTAAAAAACATAAATACTAACAGTATTGCACCACTTAAAATACGATACCGGTATCAGCGTTTTGGAAAACGCAAAGGCTCTCACCTACGTGACCTAGTGAATATTAAAATTTTCATTATTTTATTGATAAAACAAGTATTTCCTAGCCTAAGAATAATAAAACAGTAAAAAATAGTAAAAAACATAAATACAGTACTAACAGTATTGCACCATGTAAAATACGATACCGGTATCACGTTTTGGAAAAACGCAAAGGCTATCACCTACGTGACTTAGTGAATATTAAAATTTTCATTATTTTATTGATAAAACAAGTATTTCCTAGCCTAAGAATAATAAAACAGTAAAAAATAATAAAAAACATAAATACTAAGAGAATTGCACCATGTAAAATACGTTACCGCTATCAGCATTTCGGAAAACGAAAAGGCTCTCACCTACGTTGCATGCTGTTATTTATAAAGTAAAAGGTGTTTTTTTAACAGTGCAGGGAGGGTTTATACAGTACGTGACCAGACATGAGAGCACGCACATCACCCATCCGGTGCCCCCTAAAAATACGGCGCGGTAGGGTGTCAGGCGGGGGGCAGTCGACGTATGTCCATGTCGGAGTCAGTATACCACTTCATTCACTGTAATTTTATCTATCACTTTCATATAAATTTACGTTGCATGCTGTTATTTATAAAGTAAAGGGTGGTTTGTTAACAGTACAGGGAGGGTTTATACAGTGTAAACGTAAAAATAAATTAAAATATCTATGTATATATAGGCTGATCCTACTCTGCGATTTTCCTGTCTTGCGCTGGGTGCCGGAACCGAATCATCGCGATAATGGAAGGAACACTGTATGTATATATATATATATATATATATATATATATATATATATATATATATATATATATATATATATATATATATATATATATATATATATATATATATATATATATATATATATATACACAGTAATCCCTCGCTATATTGCGATCCACCCTCCGCGAATTTTTATGGCGATCATACATATTTTATATCGCAGATTTTCTGGGTACACCTATTTCTCAGAATAACGCCTAGACAGGTTCTCAGAAGTGTCGGGTAAATGGAAAATCGCGTGAAAAAACGAGTTATTTTCCATAGGAAACAATCATAAATGGCACAGATACGTTCCAAACCTTACATAGACACACCATGCCAAAGATATAAGATAAGTAAAAAACGTATTTTATTACTACATAGCAAAGCAGAAAGCCCTGTATCTATTTTTAAGAGTATACAAAAGATATTCATATTCACTTTACAGCTAGAAATTAACATACATTACTATACTTTACTCTATTATGCAGTGGGCAACAGTCATACAGTACACTGGGACATGCATGGTGGCAGTGAGCAAGTAACTTATGTGGTAGAAGAGGAGGAGGATGCAGGAGAACGAACCTCTATCTGCAAATGTATACAAAGATAGAATAAGAATTATAAATAACCAAAGCAAGACTAAAAAACGAAAAAAAAAATTCATTATGCAATGCCTAAATCTACCATATGACAGATTAAAAAACTTAATCTACATTCTCTAGAGAGGCACAGAGTTAGGGGGGATATGATTGTGGTGTATAAATGGTTTAAAGGGATTAACAAGGGTGATATTAATAAAGTTTTAAAAATTCATGATCAAACCAGAACTCGTAATGGGTAATGGATTTAATCTTGATAAATTTAGGTTCAGAAGGGAAATTGGTGAACATTGGCTTGGTAATACCATAGAGTATTCCTAGTAGGATAATAAATGCCAATACCTTAGACACCTTCAAATGTAGATTAGATAGACATATGACAGAGGTAGGGTGGGTGTATATATAATGTATGATGATGATGATCTTTTCTTATAGTAATCCTCTTTGTACTGGTGGCAGAAGCCTCCGCGGGCGCTTATTTACTATATTATTATTATTTTTTTTTAAATATAGTAAATAAGCGCCCGCGGAGGCTTCTTCCACCAGTACAAAGAGGATTACGATAAGAAGAGATCATCATCATTATACATTATATATACACCCACCCTATTGGGTAGAATAGAATGTTAGAGAGAGAGAGAGAGAGAGAGAGAGATCTTTAATTAACTCTTGTTCATTCAACCAAAACTACATTATTTATTGTAGTTTAATTACAAATTCGTAATAATAATGATATTAATAATAATAATAATAATCTCCACAATCATCATCAATGGAAAATTATTGTTAAAAATAATAATAATAATAATAAGATCTAAGGAGAATTTTTGGAATAGACATCATGAGAGTAATGCAGAGGTATATTAAAACCCAGCAGAGAGCTGGATATTCATTACATATCTTTTATAATCCCTTCACATGACAGGTCATTACACTCTCCATCTGTTTCTCTTTACAGCCTGATAAAGGCTGTTTTATTTTATAATTTTTTGGTCCATCCTGGTGTCACAATAATCTTAAAAAAAAAAAAAAAAAAAAAAATTGGGGGGGATCATTATTCGCGAAATCCGAGTTTTTTACTATTATTTTTGGGGGGCGTTATTGCAATTTCGCGGATAAAAAAATAGCGTATAAAAGAACAAGGTGTATATCGCTGGAATCCACAATATGTGGAAATATTAAAATTTCCAGTATTGCACCATTTAAATACGATACCGGTATCGGCGTCTTGGATAACGCAAAGGTCGCACCTATGCGATAGTACACAGGATGCTATTGGCTGATGGGTGGGAGACGAGGAATCACAAAATTGTGTTTGGGATACTGGGGTCTGATTGGCTTTTTGATTAAAGGTTGATTCTCCCAGCATCTTTCATTGTCTCCCCTCACCCATTCAGTTACTCACGTGTGCGCCTTTCGCGTTGTGCCTCTTAATACGTTGTGCTTGTGTTTTTTGTGAAACTTGTATTTCAATCCCTGCAATGCTGCCCAAGCGTCCTTCATCTTCTAAGACTTCTCGTAGTGAGCCGAAGCGGCAAAGGAAGATGTTGACCATAGCAGATAAGGTAAAACTGTTAGATATGCTGAAGTAAGGAATAACTTTCTCGGCTGTCGGATGCCATTTCGGCATCAACGAATCTACCGTTCGCTACATCAAGAAGGAAGAGGCGAATATCAGGAAGACAGCGACTCTTACTTTTAACAAAACAGCGTAGAGGGTCGTAACACCCCGCAATAAGATAATAGTGGGGATGGAATCTGCTTTGGCCCTGTGGATTGCTGATTGCAGGAAGGAAAACATCAGCTTAGACACCAGTCTCATACAAACAAAGGCGAAGAAGCTGTATGAGACATTCGCTGCTAACGAACCTGACGACGACAGTGGCAACCGTGAGGAGGAGGAGAAAGAAGAAATGGAAGACCCACAACCAGGACCATCTAGTGATTCTCCACTGAGGAAACCATCATTCGTTGCTAGCAAGGGATGTTTCACCAAATTTCAAAAACGCTTTGGCCTAAAGAGCGTTTCGGTGCATGGCGAATCTGCCTCTGCAGATACAGCTGCAGCTGAAGATTATGTGAACAACGACTTCAAGAAAATTATCGAGGAAGGCGGTTATGCTCCTGAGCAAGTGTTCAACGTGGATGAGACTGGGTTATTTTGGAAGAGAATGCCGTCTCACACTTTTCTCTTCAAGAAAGAAGCTAAAGCCCCAGGATTTAAAGCGCACAAAGACCGCATTACCCTCATCATGTGCGGGAATGCTGCAGGCTTTATGTTAAAGCTAGGGCTTATCTACATGTCAAAGAACCTTAGGGCTTTGAAGAATAAAAACAAGAACTGCTGCCAGTGTATTGGATGCATAACCCTAAGGCCTGGATCAAGAAAAGCCTCACTCGGACTGGTTTTACCAATGCTTTATCTCTCAGGTCAGAGTTTATCTAGCAGAGAAGGGCCTTGAATTTAAAGTCCTTCAGTTGATGGATAATGCTGGTGGCCACGCAACTGATCTCCATTATGACCGTTTTCAGGTAGAGTTCCTGCCACCGAATACGACATCACTGATTCAGCCTATGGATCAAGGCGTTATTCGTGCGTTCAAGGCCCTCTACACACGAAATGCCCTTGCGAACCTGGTTGACTCCATGTCATGCGGAAAAAGAATTTGCACTGAAGGCGTACTGGCGTAACTACACGATTGCTGCATGCCTCCAAAATATTCAGAATGCACTCAAAGAGATGAAGCCAGCCACAATCAATGCCAGCTGGAAGAAATTGTGGCCTGAAGTCATCTACGACTACAAGGGATTCGCTCCTGACGAAGTGCATAACTCGGCAGTTGAGAAAGCTGTGAAGTTGGCTGCATTGCTAGGAGGCGAAGGCTTTAAAGATATGACTCACAAAGACTTGAATGAACTGATCGACTGCCACTCGCAGCCGTTGACTGATGAAGACTCGGAGGAAATGACGAAATCAGCGAGCGAAGAAGAGTAAGAATAACAACAGCAAGTGCACGATGAAGTTGAAGAACCTGGCCTCAGACTCAAACGGCTTGCAGCAGTGTATAACATGGCCAAAGAACTCCAACAACTGTCGCAAGAGCGGGACGATGATATGGTTCGTTCGGTGCACTTCTGCAATATTATCGACGATGCCATGACTCCTTACAAGACCATCTTTGCACAAAAGAAGAAACAGCGACGGCAACTCCCCATTACCATGTTCTTCTCTAGCAAAAAGCAGCCGTAAAGCTGTCATTGGCTGTGCAGTATGTAAACATCATCATCACGTCATTCACGGTAAGCTTACCAATAACGTTCTTATAGCTTTACGCTTACGCGCTGTTATTTATGGTAAACTTACCTGTCACACTCATATAAATTTACACTTGTGCACTGTTATTAATAAAGTAAAGGGTGAGTTGTTAAAAGTGCTGGGAGGGTTTATACAATAAAGGTAAAAAAAAATGTAAAATACCTGTAATATAATATGGTGCTGCTACTTCGTGGATTTTCACCTATTGCGGGTGGTCCTGGGACAAAACACTCGTGATAAACGAAGGATTACTGTATATATATATATATATATATATATATATATATATATATATATATATATATATATATATATATATATATATATATATATATATATATATATATATATATATATATATAAAACTAAGGAATGTAAACATTTTCAATGAAAGTCCATAAATATCAATTGCAGAAGCTTAATAAGGTCATTAATTTCAGAAAATGATGAACATCATGAGAACAGCTCCTTTACCAAAAGATATGGTAGCTGTGGAACAGGATGCAGAAGCAGCAGCTACTGAGGAGATTATAAGACGAGAACAGATGTTAGCAGATAAGAAAAAGGAAATAAAGGTATGTTTTTGGTAGTTGCATTGTTTTTGCAAATGTTTTGCATTTTTTAAAGATATTTTTAAGTCAACATTTTCTTTGCACTTAGATTCATAAACTTTGAGTTTGTCCACCATTTTAAGTGGTAATATTTTTGGGTGAAATATAAACTATATGCTAATATAATAATATTTAATGATTTGATAGGTGTCATTCAGTTCATTGTGGGAGAAATTTTGTTGGCATAAATGTATATCATTATATGTAATCAAAAGTTTTTATTTATTTATAAGATAGCAATTTGATTCTGTATGGTAAAATGTTTGTTCAGCCTTAAATGTTAACATTCCTGTTATGAGAGACAGAAGCAGCATTTTTATTAGCGTGGTAAATTAAACATATTTCTCTTGTACTCTTCACGCATTATATACATTTTATTGTAATTTTTCTTTCTATATAGGATCTTGAATTTGAGACTGCTATGCAGCTTGAAAGAGAACAGAGTATTCGTCAGCTAGAAACAGACATAATTGACATAAATGAAGTTATGCGTGATCTCAGTGCAATGGTGACATCACAAGGAGAAATCATTGGTAGGCTGATTTTTAGACTTACAATGTTGTTATAGAATTCTTGATCACTGGAACCAGCACTGCCTATGGTATATACCCATTTTTAACTAAGCATATCTAAAATTATATATCGCATTAGTGTTTGAATGAGCTAGAAAATTTTTACTTGAAAACTTTCAACAGTAACTCATGCTTATATGAAAATGAGCTATTTCTCCAGGTTTTAAGTGAAGCTGCCAAATGCCTATGCTGAGATATAGAAAGAAGAAAATTGATAAGAAAAATAATTTTTTTAACTGCAATATATATATATATATATATATATATATATATATATATATATATATATATATATATATGTGTGTGTGTGATTACCTAATTGTGTTTACGGGAAAGAGCCCAAAGCTCGTATCTTCCCGTCTCCTGATCGGTTCCATTTTTAGACTTAGTGATATTTATCGTACCTGTCCTTAAAACTATGGATTGAGATAGCATTAACTACATCCTCGCTTAGTGAATTCCAATTATCAACTACTCTTACACTGAAAAAGTATTTCCTTACATCCTGCAAACAAGTTTTCTTACGAAGCTTCAAATTATGACCTCTAGTTCTAGAGCCAGCCATATCGAAATATCGATCCCTATCCACTCTATCATAACCATGAAGGAATTTAAAGACTGTCACCATATCCCCCCTTACTCTTCTAGCTTCGAGCGATGGCAAGTCTAATTCCCTCAGCCTCTCATCATAACCGAGATTGCGTATTTCTGGCACCAGTTTCGTGGCATGTCTTTGAACTTTTTCAAGCTTAGCTATGTGCTTTTTCAAGTGCGGATTCCAAAAGGGGGCTGCATATTCGAGTTTTGGCCTCACATAGGTTACATAAATATTTCTGAACATTTCCTTGTCCATGTGCCTGAAGGCTACCCTTACATTTGATAAGAATGCATATGCTGCCCTTACTACGCCATTTATATGTGTTTCTGGAGACAAATCTGCCAGTATGTTTACTCCTAGATCTCTCTCATTTTCTGTCTCTTGAAGTTGTACTCCAGCCACCGAGTAGTCAAGCTTGGGCCTTCTTGCACTTGTACCCATTCTCATTACCTTACATTTTGAGGTACTGAATTTCATTAGCCACTTTTCTGACCACTCATGCAGATTATTTAGATCCTCCTGAAGTTCTCTACCATTGTTCTCGTTTTTTACTTTCTTCACAATCTTTGCATCATCTGCAAATATATTCATGAATGAATTTACACACTCTGGTAGGTCATTTACATATACAAGGAACAAAAGTGGCCCTAAAACTGAACCCTGTGGAACTCCACTACTAACTCTTCTCCATTCAGACACTGAGTGTCTTACTCTAACCCTCTGTTCCCTTCCTTCTAAGTAAGTTTTTATCCATTCCAAGACATTTCCACCTATTCTAGCCATTGATTGCAGCTTCCTAATAAGTCTCCCATGTGGAACAGTGTCAAACGCTTTCTGGAAGTCTAGGAATATGCAATCTGCCCAGCCCTCTCTTTCCTGTAAGATTTGGCTTACCTCATCATAAAATTCTAATAAGTTTGTTACTGTTGATCTTCCTTCTCTGAAGCCATGTTGCCTCACTGACAAAAAGTTGAAGGATTCCAAGTGAAGAGAGATATGTTTCCTTAGTAGTTTCTCCATAAGTTTGCAAACTATGCTGGTCAAGGAAACTGGTCTATAGATCAGAGCCGTATCCCTCCTTCCCTTTTTGAAGATAGGTATCACATTTGCTTGTTTCCAGCATCTTGGAATCTCCCCCGACTCCAGTGACTCCTTAAATATGATACTTAGTGCCACTGATATTGTGTTTGCGCATTTTTTAAGCACATGAGGGGATATGTCATCAGGACCTGTAGCTTTATGAACATCTAAATCCATCAGCGCTTTGCATACCTCTGTGGCTGTAAGGTTGATGTTCTCTAATACCGGCCCTTGAGCTTCTATCACTGCAATCTGAGGGGGTGGGGTATTTTCTACTGTAAATACTGACTGAAACTCCTTGTTCAATTCTTTGCAGATCTCTTCGTCCGTCTCAGTGATGCTTCCATCCGCTCTCTTTAGCCTTAAAACCTGTTCTTTTACCTTCAGTTTTCCTCTGATAAAGCTGTGGAAAAGCTTGGGATTTTCTTTAGCCTTCCTGGTGATGTCCCTCTCATAATCTCTCTCTGCCTCTCTCCTTTTACTTAGGTAGTCATTTCTTGCTCTTTTGTAGGTTTGCCAGGCATTTATGTTTTTTCTCCTCCAATACCTTTTCCAGCATTTGTCTCTCCACTCCTTAGCTCTTTTACACCCATTATCGAACCATTTCTCTCTGGCATGAATTACACCTACTTTGGTGACAGGTATGCAGCAATCTACTATCTTCCCATATTTCTCACAAAAGATGTCATACATTTCTTGTACAGATTTGTTGTAAAATAAGGTTCTCCAGTCAATAACTGCAAAAAGCTCATTCATTTTGATGTAATCTCCTTTCGGATAGTTCCTCCTCATGTCCTCAGTGCCTCTACTCTCAGGAAGAATGTCTTCAATGATATACTCCATCAACAACACACAGTGGTCACTCTTTCCAATTGGTGGTTCATACTCAATATTTTCAATATCCAACACATTATCTGTGAACACTAGATCAAGTAGTGATGGCTCATCCCCACCCCTGGCTCTTGGTTCCATTACATGTTGGTGTAGGAAATTCCCTTGTACGCAATCTAGAAATCTTGCCCCAAATGAGTCCTCACCACTGTGTGGGTCAAGATTTATCCACTCTATCTCTTTATGATTAAAGTCTCCCATAATCAAAATCCTACATTTTTTCTCCCGTGCCATGTTAACAACTGAGTTTATGACTTCAATAGTACCTATATGACTTTCCTCATAAATTTCAAGCCTATTTTGGTTCCTTGGTGGGTTGTATACAACAGTTATTATAATGCTCTCTGACCCAGTATTTATGCGAGCAACAAGAAATTCCCTGAACTCACTTTCTATAGCCAAGTTTATTTCTTCAACTTGAATCCTCTCACTTATGAGCAGTGCTATCCCTCCACCAGTCCTCTCAGATCTTTCGACCCTTAGTATTCTGAAGCCCTTAGGAAAAACTGTGACACTGTTTATGTCCTCACTCAACTTAGTCTCTGTAATTGCTACTATATCTGCCTTACTGTTGTGGATCCTATCTTTTAATTCTACTGCCTTACCAGCTAATCCATCAGCATTTGTGTATAACAATCTTAATGAGGCCCCATCCCCTGATCTTCTGTCATTATCTTCTTTATCTCCCCTTTGTCTGGAAGTATTCTGTAACGAAAATTTTTCTTCTCTTCTTCATTTCTTTCATCATTTAACCTTCTTGCCTCTTGCAACAAGTTTTTGATCTTTCCCATCTCTTCCTGTGTTCTGTATCGTCTAATGAACACTTCTTTGCATTCTTGAAGGTCTTTTAGACTTTTTTTTCTCAACAATATTTCCCTACATGTTTCCCCTCTCTCAAAGGTTACTTTTGTTGGTCTCGGCTTTCCTTCCCTCGAATATTTACCTAGTTGGTGTATGTTTACAATATCCTCAGGACCACATACTACTCCAAGCTTTCTTATCAGGTCTACAACGCTAGCTTTATTTTCTTCAAGTCTCCCCTGCCATGTTGGCTCCTGGGATTCAATTATGCCTGAGATTACCACTGTCTTCTCCTTATCAAGTGCCTGTCTGATGAGTGGGTTTGCCCTTTCCATCACAACGTCTTTCATTTTTTCGATTACTGTCTCTTTATAGTCAACTGTTTGTATGTTTTCCAGTGCCACCACCTTTACAGCCTCTTTTACTGCCACATTCCCCTTTAGTGCATCAGCAAAGGACGTTTTCATGGCATCATTTTCCATATTCAGCTCCTGGAACTCTTTTCTGAACTGTTCAATGTTTTCCTTAATCTGAACATTCCAAGCAGCAATCTCGTCTCTCTCAGAAGAGAGCAGTGAACTAACATCTAATTCCTTTAGGTTGTCATTTAGCTGTTTGGTTTTATCTTCTTGTTTAGAAATTCTAGATTCTAGTTGACTCTTTTCCCCTTCCAGCTTCTTTATTCTTTTTTCTAGTTCCTTTCTCTCCTGCCCTTGTGCTTTATTTGCTTCCTCCAAAGATCTTATTTGTTCTCTGAGTGTTTCATTCTCTTTCATTTCTCCATCCATATTCCGAATTTTATCATCAAGGCTTATAACCATTTCCTCCAACTTCTTGATTCTCTGTTTAAGTCCCCTGATGACTACCCCTTCTCCCGACCCATGGGTGGGAGAGGTTTGGTTTGGGACAGAGATGGCTTCATTTTTATGTTCTCCCTCTCACAGAATATAGAAAGAAGACGAGAAAGAGGAAAAAAAAGAAAAGAGAAAAACTTCTAATTTAGCTTCACACAGAATTTTTATATCTCCATATAAGTGCTATTTAGTGACTCAGTTTGTCTCCTTTCTGGGTGTGTATGAATGGATATGGCTACGTAAGGAAATTGAAGGAAATATTGAGATCCTTAGTACTTTCAAGTTTATTACTTATCTTTAGATAAATAATAAACTTGAAAGTACTAAGGATCTCAAAATTTCTTTCAATTTCCTTAAGTACCCATATCCATTCACATATTCAGAATATTCACGTGTTTCTCGTGAAATAGAATCATATATATATATATATATATATATATATATATATATATATATATATATATATATATATATATATATATATATATATATATATATATATATATATATATATATATATATATGTCGCGAATTCAGTGCATCGCGTTTTTGTTTGGGCGAGCTTTTTTTTTTCTGTGTATATGCGAGAATATTAGAGTATTAAAAAATTTTAATTATCAGTATTTTCATTATTTTATTGAAATTTTTTTTTTCATTATTTTATTGATAAAAAAAAGTTTCCAGCCTAAGAATAATAAAACGGTAAAAAATAGTAAAAATCATAAATTTAAACATGTAACTCTGCACCATAGAAAGTACAATGCTGGTATCGGCGTTTCGGAAAATGCAAAGGGTCGCACCTACGTGAGCTAGCGCATATTAAAATTTCCAGTATTTTCATTATTTTATTGATAAAAAAAGTTTCCGAGCATAAGAATAATAAAAGAAACATGTAATTCTCAGTATTGCACCATGTAAAATATTGTACGATAGCGTACACTGTATTGGCATCATGGAAAACACAAAGGGTCGCACCTACGTGAGATAGTTCATGGGATGCTATTGGCTGAAAGGGTGGGAGACAACGGATCACAGAATTGTTTTTCTGTATGTTCTGTATCATGGGGTCTGATTGGCTTTTTGATTAAAGCTTCATTTTCCCAGCGTCTTCCATTGTCTCGCCTCACCCGTTCAGTCTAACTCACTTGTACACCATTCCCGTTATGCTTCTTAATACATTGTGCTTGTGATTTTGTGACTTTCGTTTTTCAACCTCTGCAATGCCTCCCAAGCGTCCTTCAGCTTCTACGGCTTCGGGTAGTAAGCCTAAGCTGCAAAGGAAGATGTTGACCATACCAGAAAAGGTAAAACTGTAGATATGCTGAAGGAAGGAATAAGATTCGCGGATGTTGGCCACCATTTCGGCATCAACGAATCTACTGTTCGATACATTAAAAAGGACGAGGCAAATATCAGGAAAACAGCGACTATTTCTTTTTGTAAAACAGCGAAGAGGGTCATAACATCCCGCAATAATAAGATAGTGCAGATGGAATCTGCTTTGGCCCTGTTGATTGCTGATTGCAGGAAGAAGAACATCAGCTTAGACACCAATATCATAGAAGCTGTACGAGACATTCGCTGCAAATGAACCCGACGACGACAGTGGCGACCGTGAGGAGGAGGAGAGAGAAGAAGATATCGACGACCCACAACCAGGACCCTCCAGCGATTCTCCACCGAGAAAACAATTGTTCGTGGCAAGCAAGGGATGGTTCGCCAAATTTCAAAAACACTATGGCCTAAAGAGCATTTCGGTGCATGGGGAAGCTGCCTCTGCAGATACAGCTGCGCGAGATTACGTGAAAAACGACTTCAAGAAAATTATCGAGGAAGATGAATATGCTCATGAGCAAGTCTTTAACATGGATGAGACTGGCTTATTTTGGAAGAGAATGCTGTCTCACTTTTCTCTTCAAGGAAGAAGGTAAAGCCCAGGGATTTAAAGCTCACAAAGACTGCGTTACCCTCGTCATGTGCGGGAATGCTGCGGGCTTTATGTTAAAGCCTGGGCTTTATCTACAAGTCTAAGAACCCTAGGGCTTTGAAGAACAAGCATAAGAATCTGCTGCCAGTGTATTAGATGCACAACCCTAATGTCTGGATCACGAAAAGCCTCACATCGGACTGGTTTCACCAATGCTTTATCCCTCAGGTCATAGTTTATCATGCGGAGAAGGGCCTTGAATTTAAATTCCTTCTTTCGATGGATAATGCTAGTGGTCATGCAACTGATCTTGAATATTACGGTGTTCAAGTAGAGTTCCTGCCACCGACTACGACATCACTGATTCAGCCTATGGATTAAGGCGTTATTGGTGTGTTCAAGGCCCTCTACACATGAAATGCCCAGGTGAACCTGGTTGAATCCATGTATGCGGACAAAGAATTCGTACTGAAGACTTACTGGCGTAGCTACACGATTGCTATATGCCTTCAAAATATTCAGAATGCAATCAAAGAGATAAAGCCGGCCACAATCAATGCCAGCTGGAAGAAATTGTGGCCTGAAGTCATCTACGACTACAAGGGATTCGCTCCTGACAAAGTGCATAACTCGGCAGTTGCAAAAGCTGTGAAGTTTGCTGCATTTCTAGGAGGAGAAGGCTTTAAAGATATGTCATGAAGACGTGAATAAACTGATGGACTACCACTCGCAGCCTTTGACTGATGAAGACCTGGAGGAAATGATAAAATCAGCGAGCGAAGAAGAGGAAGACGAACAACCAGAGGAAACACACGAAGAAGTTGAAGAACCTGGCCTTACACTCGAACGTCTGGCAGCCATGTATGAACATGTGAAAGCAGTCCAACAACTCTCGCAGGAACATGACGATAATATGGTTCGTTCGGTGACCTTCTGCAATCTTCTTGACAATGCCATTACTCCTTACAAGACCATCTTCCAACAAAACAAGAAACAGCGACAGCAACTCCCCATTACCATGTTCTTCTCTCGCAAAAAGGAGCCGTAAAGCTGTCATTGGCTGCGTAATAATTTCCTCTGGAGTATGTACACGTCATCATCACCTCATTCATGGTAAGTTTACCTATCACGTTCATATAAAATTACGTTTGCACGCTGTTATCAATAAAGTAAAGGGTGGTTTTTTAACAGTGCAGGGAGGACTTATACAGTAAAGGTAAAAATAAATGTAAAATACCTATGTATATGAGTATGTACACGTCATCATCTCCTCATTCACAGTAAGTTTGCATATCACTTTCATATAAATTTATGCTTGCACACTGTTATTAATAAAGTATAGGGTGGTTTTTTAACAGTGCAGGGAGGGGTTATACAGTAAAGGTAAAAAATAAATGTAAAATACCCATGTATATATTGTAATCCTACTTCGCGGATTTTCACCTGTCGCGGCCGGTCCCGGAACCGAACCCCCGCGATAAACGAGGGAGCACTGGACATAGATACTCCCCAACTTACGAATGAGTTAGGTTCTAGAAGTCTGTTCATATGTAGAATTGTAAGTTGTTTTAGGTTAAAAAAAAGTGCTATACAGTACATACATATGCAGAACTGTACAGTACTTAGGCTATAGACACTTAACTACTACATAAAACATAATGTATACAGTATTACTGAATTTTGATGCAGTAATAATAATGTAAAAATACAGTACATTACAGCAATACATACATTAATACATGGATATATAATGGGTAGGTCTTAGTTAGTATTGTGAATGTTACTAACTCAGTTGTTCGTAAGTATAGGAGCTTCTGTGTATATATATATATATATATATATATATATATATATATATATATATATATATATATATATATATATATATATATATATATATATATATATATATATATATATATATATACAGTGTTTCTTCAATTATCACGACGGTTCGGTTCTGGGACCCGGCACGAGACAGGAAAATCGCGAAGTAGGATCAGCCTATATGTACATAGATATTTTAATTTATTTTTACCTTTACACTTTATAAACCCTCCCTGTAATGTTAACAAACCACCCTTTACTTCATAAATAACAGCATGCAACGTAAATTTATATGAAAGTGATAGATAAACTTACGGTGAATGAGGTGGTAATGACATGACATACTCATGTACATAGGTATTTTACAATTATTTTTACGTTTACGTAATGTATAAACCTTCCTTGCACTGTTAAAAAACCACCCTTTACTTTATAAATAACAGCATGCAACGTAAATTTATATGAAAGTGATAGATAAAATTACTTTGAATGAGGTGGTAATGACATGACATACTCTTGTACATAGGTATTTTACAATTATTTTTACGGTTACGTACTGTATAAACCCTCCCTGCACTGTTAAAAAAACACCCTTTACTTTATAAATAACAGCATGCAACGTAAATTTATATGAAAGTGATAGATAAAATTACGGTGAATGAAGTGGTAATTACATGACATACTCATACACATAGGTATTTTACAATTATTTTTACGTTTACGTACTGTATGAACCCTCCCTGCACTGTTAAAAAAACACCCTTTACTTTATAAATAACAGCAAGCAACGTAAAGTTATATGTACGTGATAGGTAAACTTACCGTGAATGAGATGGTAATGACATTTCTTGACCCCGGAGGAAATTATTTCGCAGCCAATAAAAGCTTTACGGCTGCTTTTTGGGGGAGAAGAACATGGTAATGGGGAGTTGCTGTCGCTATTTCTTCTATTGTTGCAAGATGGTATGGTAAGGAATCATGGCATTGTCGAGAAAATTACAGAAGGTCACCGAACGAACCATATTATCGTCATATTCCTGCGAGAGTTGTTGGGCTGCTTTCACATGTTTATATATGGCTGCCAGACGTTTGAGTGTAAGGCCAGGTTCTTCAATTTCTTTGTGCGTTTCCTGAAGTTCTTCCTCTTCTTCGCTCGCTGATTTCGTCATTTCTTTCAAGTCTTCATCACTCAAAGGCTGCGAGTGGCAGTCAATCAGTTCATTCACATCTTCGTGAGTCATATCTTTAAAGCCTTCCCCTCCTAGCAATGCAGCCAACTTCACAGCTTTTGCAACTGCCGAGTTATGGACTTCGTCAGGAGCAAATCCCTTGTAGTCGTGGATGACTTCGGGCCACAATTTCTTCCAGCTGGCATTGATTGTGGCCGACTTCATCTCTGATTGCATTCTGAATATTTTGAAGGCATGTGGCAATCGTGTAATTACGCCAGTATTTCTTCACTGAGAAGTCTTTGTCCGAATCCATGGATTCAACCAGGTTCGCCAGGGCATTTCGTGTGTAGAGGGCCTTGAACGCACGAATAACGCCTTGATCCATAGGCTGAATCAGTGACGTCGTATTCGGTGGCAGGAACTCGACTTGAACACCGTTATATTCGAGATTAGTTGCGTGGCCACCAGCATTATTCATCAAAAGAAGGACTTTAAATTCAAGGCCTTTTTCTGCAAGATAAAGTTTAACCCGAGGGATAAAGCATTAGTGAAACCAGTCCGATGTGAGGCTTTTCACGATCCAGGCCTTAGGGTTATGCATCCAATACACTGGCAGCAGATTCTTATTCTTGTTCTTCAAAGCCCTAGGGTTCTTTGACTTGTAGATAAGCCTGGGCTTTAACATGAAGCCCGCAGCATTCCCGCACATGATGAGGGTAACACGATCTTTGCGCGCTTTAAATCCCGGGGCTTTAGCTTCTTCCTTGAAGAGAAAAGTGCGAGATGGCATTCTCTTCCAAAATAAGCCAGTCTCATCCATGTTGAAGACTTGCTCAGGAACAGATTCCCCTTCGGCGATAATTTTCTTGAAGTCGTTCTTTACGTAATTTTCTGCGGCAGCTGTATCTGCAGAGGCAGCTTCGCCATGCACTGAAACGCTTTTTAGGCCATAGCGTTTTTGAAATTTGAAGAACCATTCCTTGCTAGCAATGAACGGTTGTATCCTCGGTGGAGAATCGCTTGAGGGTCCTGGTTGTGGGTCGTCGATATCTTCTTCTCTCCCCTCCTCCTCTCCACGGTCGCCACTGTCGTCGACGGGTTCATTTGTAGCGAATGTATCGTACAGCTTCTTCGCCTTTGTTTGTGTGATATTGGTGTCTAAGCTGATGTTTTTCTTTCTGCAATCAGCAATCCACAGGGCCAATGCAGCTTCCATCCTCACTACTGCCTTATTGCGGGATGTTACGACCCTCTTCGCTGATTTATCAAAAGAAATACTCGCTGTTTTCCTGATCTTTGCCTCGTCCTTTTTGATGTAGCGAATGTAGCAAACAGTAGATTCATTGAGGCCAGCATAGCGGCCGACTTCCGTAAACCTTTTTCCTTCTTTCAACATATCTAAGAGTTTCACCTTATCTACTATGGTTAACATCCTCCTTTGCCGCTTAGGCTGACTACCAGAAGCCTTAGAAGATGAAGGACGTTTGGGAGGCATTGCAAAGGTTAAATTACGCGTGAAAATACAATCACAAGCAAAACGTATTAATAAGCACAACGTGAACGGCGCACACGTGAGTTAGACTGAACGAGTGAGGCGAGACAATGGAAGATGGTGGGAAAAGCAAACTGCAATGAAAAAGCCAATCAGACCCCATGATACAGAACATACCGAAAAACAATTCTGTGATTCGCCGTCTCCCGACCTTTCAGCCAATAGTATTCCATGAACTATCTCACGTAGGTGAGAGCCTTTTCGTTTTCCGAAACGCTGATAGCGGTATCGTATTTTACATGGTGCAGTACTGTTAGTATTTATGTTTTTTACTATTTTTTACTGTTTTATTATGCTTAGGCTAGGAAATACTTGTTTTATCAATAAAATAATGAAAATTTTAATATTCACTAGGTCACGTAGGTGAGAGCCTTTGCGTTTTCCGAAACGTGATACCGGTATCGTATTTTACATGGTGCAATACTGTTAGTACTGTATTTATGTTTTTTTACTATTTTTTACTGTTTTATTATTCTTAGGCTACGAAATACTTGTTTTATCAATAAAATAATGAAAATTTTAATATTCACTAGATCACGTAGGTGAGAGCCTTTGCGTTTTCCGAAACGCTGATACCGGTATCGTATTTTACGTGGTGCAATACTGTTAGTATTTATGTTTTTTACTATAGTTTACCGTTTTATTATTCTTAGGCCAAGAAATACGTTTTTTTTTTATCAATAATATCATGAAACTACTGGAAATTTTAATATATATGCTAGCTCACTTAGGTGCGACCCCAATACATTGTACGCTATCGGACACTATGTCACATGATGCAATACTGTGAGTTATATATCTGAATTTATGTTTTTTACTATTTTTTACTGTTTTATTATTCGTAGGCTGGGAAATAAATTTTTTTTTTTATCAATTAAATAATGAAATTTGTTTTTTTCAATAAAAAAAATGAATACTGAAAATTTTTATTTTTTTAATATTTTAATATTTTTGCATATACCCCCCCCCAAAAAAAATAATAATTTGCCAAAAAAAATGCGGTACAGTGAAATCGCGAGCCAAGAAACGCGATACAGCGAAGGATCACAGTATATTCAATGGGCTTTTCCTACCATTTTAAACTGTATATTAACAGTTCAGTGATATATATATATATATATATATATATATATATATATATATATATATATATATATATATATATATATATATATATATATATATATATATATATATATATATTTGCCAATGTTAGCTCTCAAAAACAGGCCTCAGAGGTCCTTGGTGTACCCAAGTTCTGTCATCAAGGCGCAACTCTGCTCACTGACATTGGTCTTTGTAGGATGCCTACCAGATTGTGCCAACTTATTCCAACTCATGCATGCCTCATCCCATTAGATGTTTAGCCTCCCTTGGACAGGGCCAGGGGTATGTGAAATAATTATATTAGTAGGAATTTTTCATTACATTAAGGATTATTCTCTTCAGACTCAATTGAGGACAATGTTGAGTCTGCTCATGGTCATGTGGAAGAAGGACGGGAACAGTTGATTAAAGCTGCAGCTTATCAGGTAAGGTTTTAGCTTTCTCTCGGAAAGGGTTATTTTGTTTAATTATAAAAGAAAAGGCTATACCAGCAATTTTTAAATTTATAATTCATATATCATGAATAATTATTAAAATATTTATATTTCATAGTATGACTTATACATAATTGCTCTGATATAAGTGTTAATATATAATATTTATACTACATGGAAAGCAGAATGAAAGAATATAACTTCTTTCCTTTCAGAACAAGAGCAGACGTCGGCTTTGTTGTTGTATAGCTCTTTTAGTAATTGTACTCTTGATTATAGGTATTATTATTGCTGTTAAATATATACATAAATAGCTGCCATATATCTGCATACATAATCAGACTGTAAAAAGTTAATATTAAGACTGCTCCATACCACTGATAAGTATTTTCCTTGGATTAAACCAAAGCTAACCCTTTTACTGTATATGTTTGGTATTTACGTATTGTAATTGATATTCTACATTCTTTATAAGTATAAATATTTATCTTATACTAAGGAATTTAATTCTTCCCTAACACTAATGAAAGGAGCATTAGCATTTCTGTAATCAGCAGTAGCAGGAATTTGCCACGGATGCATGTTTACATATATCTATATTACATCTATATATATATATATATATATATATATATATATATATATATATATATATATATATATATATATATATATATATATATATATATATATATATATATATATATATAAAATAAGCAATATTGCCATTATTAATGGTACTTATGTTACATATAAATAAATATTTTGTTCATGGTTCATAATCTATTTTTAATTTTTACTGAGCTGGATTGCTTTTCTGGTCTGCTTGTAGTGGCTATGATGTTCCTGAGAACAAATATGCACAGTGGTCTTGATACTTGTAAATTATTCCACCTATAAATATAAAATGATATGAGTCCTGATCTCATTACTGGAGGGTTTCCCCTCAGTATCGGAAGTGCTTGGCTCTGTTGTCAGATTTTTCTATGCAGTCATAGATATAGTAAAACCTGTGGTACTTCTTTAAGAGCTATCAGTTTCAGGATATTTACATGGATACTGCAGATGACTACAGACCAGATTCTACTTTCAATCTAATTAATGGCAGATCATCAACTCCATTCCTATAAATAAAGATGTTCGCTGAGAGGTTTCAACAAAGTGGACATGAATGCCACACTATCTTTTTGCTCGAAAAGAAGGAAGCAGTGATCGAGTTAGACCTATATGCAAAGATGGGAGTGTATGCAATTGTAAATTTTCTTAAAAGGGGTAACCAGACTGCAGAAATGTCTGTTGATTCTCTTGACAAAGGTTTTTACTACTGGAGCTAGTAATGATACAACACTTTGTGTAGTGATTTATTTTTATGCTCCTGATATTGGTTAGTCCACACGGTGTCTCGTAGATCTGATTTTGTATTTTTCTTGCCATTATAATTTAAGCCTTTGCAGTCAAATAGATGAAAAGAATTCATAAAGTTAGCATATGACTTACTTTTGGCATCCTACACCCCAACAGGTCATTGTCCTCCTCCAATGTTCCATTTTACTTCTGACCCTCATTTTAGTGCTTTATCAAGGAATGCCTGCAACATCTCACCTTGGCACGGTTTTCCTCCTCTTTACCTGGCAGCACTGTATATAAAGGTTATTCAAGATGTCCTTCCTCTACAAGTTGTTACTATACTTGGAAATGTTGGCTCTGAATGAATCATCCCATTTAGGATGACATACTCGGGATTGAATTAATTTTATTCAGCGTTAAGTCTTCTTCTTGATCTATGGACAAGAAACCTGTGAAAAACTACAAATCTAACACTGTTGGCGATAGAACAAATATCAACTGCAGAGGATGTATTATATCGTATCTGCAAATAAATTGCCCATCACCAAATAGTAAAGGGAGAGTAAGGTATGGCAGATAAAACACCAGCTTCCATAATA
The DNA here is from genome assembly GCA_037179515.1 of Halocaridina rubra. Taxonomy (NCBI): domain Eukaryota; kingdom Metazoa; phylum Arthropoda; class Malacostraca; order Decapoda; family Atyidae; genus Halocaridina; species Halocaridina rubra. Next base: position 66,325 of record JAXCGZ010007815.1, read on the forward strand.
ATGATTTCAGTGAATAAAAAAGTGCTCAAATGTCTGTGGAACATTAGAATACCTACATACGGATCTGGCACAAGGCTTACATGATGCAGATGAGCACTCGAGTAGCAGTTTCCCAGATGTAGAATCGCCCTAGCGTCTACTACCCTTCGATTTTGGAGCTCAACCCATGGCCACCAATGTCATATAAATTTGTGATTGCCTAAAAATACTTGATTGAGGATCTGCATGCCACTGTCAAGACAAATAAGACAAAAACCCACGCTTCATAACTGACAATACATCACATACTGCTGGACTAAGTGGGGAAACAGAGGATAAAGAACAAGGCCTTCATTGTAAACCAATCCACTGCCACATTTCCAGAGATGTTGCAATGGGTAGGGTTCCACTGGAATGCAATGTTATAACTGCTCTCCTGAAGACAAACTAATGCTTGTAAGCACATATATCAAAAAGTCATATTTTGGCCCTGAAGAGCAGAGTAAGTCCAAGGCTTCCTCAATCAATACAAAGAAGAACTGATGAAGCTGGATAAAAGATAAATACCCATTGTAGAGCTCTCCAGATTGCAAGCAAATTGGCTGCCACTGCTGACTGATAATTTGCAAGCCTCCAGGTAGCATGATATTTCAAGTTAGGGGCAAAACAACGTCAACCCCGCTGAGGATACGTTAGCAATAGTGGACTTTAAACCATCAGTATATATATGAAGGAAGCCACGAAATAATTTGTGCATTGTAGTTGTAAAGAAGGTACGAAGTATGTCTGAGGGCAGAGTAGTTTTAGCTTGACTAACAAGGATCCCATTTATGTTGTGCGGATGATAGACCCATGGGGGATTTGAGGAGAAAAGAGAAAGGCTCAAATGTTCAATTCCTCCACTCTAAACAGTGCTGTACCTTTTTGGCAACATAACAGCACTCAGGCCCTCTCCTCATCTGCCTAAACTTTAGTCGGATGGGATTCTACATACAGATACATAAGGCCCTATTAAAGTATCAGCGAGTATACATATATAATCCTTGACTGGAGAAACGGTACATTCACAGAGCAGAGAAAGGATTGGTAAACTATGCAGTGCTCCTGAAATTACCCACAGTGCAGCATTCTGAATAACCCCTTAACTTATCAAAATCAGTTTTACTTGCAGACTCATACACCACATTACCATATGCTATTTTAATAAGAATATTATAGAGTATCATCAGCATCCTCCTGTCTGCTGCCCACGAGATGCCTGAAGAGGTATGCAAAATACTGGGAGCTATTAACACTGTACAACCGACTCGTCAATCTGCAGTTGCCACGTGAGAAGGGGGAAATAAAAAAGTAAACCTAGGAACTAGTGTAGGGTGTTTTGCAATTTATGAAGTATTCAGGAACAGTGCCAGCAATCTCACTGTAGTGTTGCTTGTAATGTTCTGAGAACAGCATGTTTCAACAATAATATATATACCTCAATCAACAGCCAACCCAGTTTTTAAACCGCACATGGGTAAGCGCTAAATCCATAGGGTCAGCTACAGTATAGAAAAAAAATAATCCCCAATAGTATGAAAAAAAGTTTGAAGTTAAAAATGAAAGAGCAAAAAAAAAAATATAAAACGTAAAAAAACTAGAAAAACAAAATCACGCAAAAAGATTACAAAAAAAACTGAAATACTTCAGGTGATTCAATCTTCCATAGTATTTTCCTTATTCTGAGGTACTATTTTAGAGGCTAATTTTTCCCAAAGACCTTTCAAGAGTTCTAAAAACATTTATAGATTTAACATCTAACCCCTTCAACCAGAGGCACATCAAGAAAAAGCGAGCAAAGACGAGTACTGCACTGAGTATTGCTTGTTGTGGCACACCCTAGAAAATCTCCCTGAGAAGGAGGCAAAGGATCATGAAGCTCAAAGATCCATTACAAATATTGGAATACTAACTACTCAAATACTTCCCTAATGTGGAAAGGAGGAAAATGGGAAAATATACCCTTGGCAAGGATAAATCTCTGCCAATCACATGAAATGCAGGATGAGGGCTTCCTTTGGAGGACATTTGAAGCCCATTATTCCAATTTACATCGACACAATTTTATATAAAACCTCGATAACAAGAGGTCAAATGGTTTAGGTGCAGAAGACTTTTCCTAATTCATCATATGTATATGGGACATTATAATCACCTCCCAAATTCTCAAGTGCCACACTGTAACTCCCCCTCAAGTGGGAGTACAATACGTCTGCCCAAGATCTCCCCATAAAAGTTTGACATTAAGTTAGCTTTATTTACTGAGTGGACAACTGTGAGCAAATAGAATGTCAGGAAGCACACTTTGCAAAACATATTACTCTTACAATCTACAATCAATATTTTTGCATCAACAAAGGTTTACAATATTATAATGCTGGTGTAATCAATCTTTTGCACTTCTCATGCCACCTAGTAGTGCAATACTTTGGTGAATATTCTCCGGATGCAAGTTGGCATGTAGAGCTAGCGCCTTGATTTAAATTATTCATCAGTATTCCCAAGTTATATTTTATGAAATCTACAAAATCTTAAGGAGATGAATAAATGTATCCACTTAGGTCAAAGTGAGTTTTTAAGGACCCATCTACCACAGAATATGATGGGCTGCCATGCTGGAGATTCTGGCAATTAGAGTAGAATATCGAAATGGTCACTACTTCTAAGGTTTGGCTCAGGGAAGATAATACAATCTTGGTATAGACTACTGCTTGCATTAAATTACTCTAAAGTCAAAATTCACCTGATAGGACAATATGCATCACATGCATTCAACTGACCAATTAGCCCAGAAGAGTAATGGTCCAAATCCTCAAAATTGAAAGAGCCACTAGAGCTCTAAGATAGAAGAACATGAAGTGGATCCCTTGGGAACTATTGTATCAGAAATTCCAACGTGCCGTTGCAAAATGCTAGAAAAATTAGACACTGCACAGAGATATCCAGCCTCACTAAAATTTTCAAACTATCTCCCACCTGACCCTTATGGTATACACAGTATCCCAAGAGAGACAAAGCTGGAGTAGGATGCAGCCATGTTCAGTCACTGGAAAACTTACAAACAGTTGACTATAAAGAGACAGTAATCGAAAAAATGAAAGACGTTGTGATGGAAAGGGCAAACCCACTCATCAGACAGGCACTTGATAAGGAGAAGACAGTGGTAATCTCAGGCATAAGCGAGTCCCAGGAACCAACATGGCAGGGGAGACTTGAAGAAAAAAAAGCTAGGGTTGTAGACCTGATAAGAAAGCTTGGAGTAGTATGTGGTCCCGAGGATATTGTAAACATACACCAACTAGGTAAATATTCGAGGGAAGGAAAGCCGAGACCAACAAAAGTAACCTTTGAGAGAGGGGAAACATGTAGGGAAATATTGTTGAGAAAAAAAAGTCTAAAAGACCTTCAAGAATTCAAAGAAGTGTTCATTAGACAATACAGAACACAGGAAGAGATGGGAAAGATCAAAAACTTGTTGCAAGAGGCAAGAAGGTTAAATGATGAAAGAAATGAAGAAGAGAAGAAAAATTTTCATTACAGAGTTCTTCCAGACAAAGGGGAGATAAAGAACATAATGACAGAAGATCAGGGGATGGGGCCTCATTAAGATTGTTATACACAAATGCTGATGGATTAGCTGGTAAGGCAGTAGAATTAAAAGATAGGATTCACAACAGTAAGGCAGATATAGTAGCAATTACAGAGACTAAGTTGAGTGAGGACATAAACAGTGTCACAGTTTTTCCTAAGGGTTTCAGAATACTAAGGGTTGAAAGATCTGAGAGGACTGGTGGAGGGATAGCACTGCTCATAAGTGAAAGGATTCAAGTTGAAGAAATAAACTTGGCTATAGAAAGTGAGTTCAAGGAATTTCTTGTTGCTCGCATAAATACTGGGTCAGAGAGCATTATAATAACTGTTGTATACAACCCACCAAGGAACCAAAATAGGCTTGAAGTTTATGAGGAAAGTCATATAGGTACTATTGAAGTCATAAACTCAGTTGTTAACATGGCACGGGAAAAAAAATGTAGGATTTTGATTATGGGAGACTTTAATCATAAAGAGATAGATTGGATAAATCTTGACCCACACAGTGGTGAGGACTCATTCGGGGCAAGATTCCTAGATTGCGTACAAGGGAATTTCCTACACCAACATGTAATGGAACCAACAAGGGCCAGGGGTGGGGTTGAGCCATCACTACTTGATCTAGTGTTCACAGATAATGTGTTGGATATTGAAAAAATTGAGTATGAACCACCAATTGGAAAGAGTGACCACTGTGTGTTGTTGATGGAGTATATCATTGAAGATATTCTTCCTGAGAGTAGAGGCACTGAGGACATGAGGAGGAACTATCCGAAAGGAGATTACATCAAAATGAATGAGCTTTTTGCAGTTATTGACTGGAGAACCTTATTTTACAACAAATCTGTACAAGAAATGTATGACATCTTTTGTGAGAAATATGGGAAGATAGTAGATTGCTGCATACCTGTCACCAAAGTAGGTGTAATTCATGCCAGAGAGAAATGGTTCGATAATGGGTGTAAAAGAGCTAAGGAGTGGAGAGACAAATGCTGGAAAAGGTATAGGAGGAGAAAAAACATAAATGCCTGGCAAACCTACAAAAGAGCAAGAAATGACTACCTAAGTAAAAGGAGAGAGGCAGAGAGAGATTATGAGAGGGACATCACCAGGAAGGCTAAGGAAAATCCCAAGCTTTTCCACAGCTTTATCAGAGGAAAACTGAAGGTAAAAGAACAGGTTTTAAGGCTAAAGAGAGCGGATGGAAGCATCACTGAGACGGATGAAGAGATCTGCAAAGAATTGAACAAGGAGTTTCAGTCAGTATTTACAGTAAAAAATACCCCACCCCCTCAGATTGCAGTGATAGAAGCTTCAGGGCCGGTATTAGAGAACATCAACCTTACAGCCACAAAGGTATGCAAAGCGCTGATGGATTTAGATGTTCATAAAGCTACAGGTCCCGATGACATATCCCCTCATGTGCTTAAAAAATGCGCAAACACAATATCAGTGGCACTAAGTATCATATTTAAGGAGTCACTGGAGTCGGGGGAGATTCCAAGATGCTGGAAACAAGCAAATGTGATACCTATCTTCAAAAAGGGAAGGAGGGATACGGCTCTGAACTATAGACCTGTTTCCTTGACCAGCATAGTTTGCAAAGTTATGGAGAAACTACTAAGGAAACATATCTCTCTTCACTTGGAATCCTTCAACTTTTTGTCAGTGAGGCAACATGGCTTCAGAGAAGGTAGATCAACAGTAACAAACTTATTAGAATTTTATGATGAGGTAAGCCAAATCTTACAGGAAAGAGAGGGCTGGGCAGATTGCATATTCCTAGACTTCCAGAAAGTGTTTGACACTGTTCCACATGGGAGACTTATTAGGAAGCTGCAATCAATGGCTAGAATAGGTGGAAATGTTTTGGAATGGATAAAAACTTACTTAGAAGGAAGGGAACAGAGGGTTAGAGTAAGACACTCAGTGTCTGAATGGAGAAGAGTTAGTAGTGGAGTTCCACAGGGTTCAGTTTTAGAGCCACTTTTGTTCCTTGTATATGTAAATGACCTACCAGAGTCTGTAAATTCATTCATGAATATGTTTGCAGATGATGCAAAGATTGTGAAGAAAGTAAAAAACGAGAACAATGGTAGAGAACTTCAGGAGGATCTAAATAATCTGCATGAGTGGTCAGAAAAGTGGCTAATGAAATTCAATACTTCAAAATGTAAGGTAATGAGAATGGGTACAAGTGCAAGAAGGCCCAAGCTTGACTACTCGGTGGCTGGAGTACAACTTCAAGAGACAGAAAATGAGAGAGATCTAGGAGTAAACATACTGGCAGATTTGTCTCCAGAAATACATATAAATGGCATAGTAAGGGCAGCATATGCATTCTTATCAAATGTAAGGGTAGCCTTCAGGCACATGGACAAGGAAATGTTCAGAAATATTTATGTAACCTATGTGAGGCCAAAACTGGAATATGCAGCCCCCTTTTGGAATCCGCACTTGAAAAAGCACATAGCTAAGCTTGAAAAAGTTCAAAGACATGCCATGAAACTGGTGCCAGAAATACGCAATCTCAGTTATGATGAGAGGCTGAGGGAATTAGACTTACCATCACTCGAAGCTAGAAGAGTGAGGGGGGATATGGTGACAGTCTTTAAATTCCTTCATGGTTATGATAGAGTGGATAGGGATCGATATTTTGATATGGCTGGCTCTAGAACTAGAGGTCATAGTTTGAAGCTTCGTAAGAAAACTTCTTCGCAGGATGTAAGGAAATACTTTTTCAGTGTAAGAGTAGTTGATAATTGGAATTCGCTAAGCGAGGAGGTAGTTAATGCTATCTCAATCCATAGTTTTAAGGACAGGTATGATAAGTATCACTAAGTATAAAATGGAACCGATCAGGAGACGGGAAGATACGAGCTTTGGGCTCTTTCCCGTAAACACAATTAGGTAATCACAATTAGGTAATCACATATTACAGAGAAGGCGAAACTCAACTAAATATTTTTGGAATATCTCATAGTTTTGGTGTAAACACCTGGCATTCCATTACATAATAAAGGGAAGGGTCCATGGGGTCAGTTTTTTCTTATTTCTGGAAGCAGCCTGTTTCTTGAGATGATTACTTTTAGGGGTACCATGAGAATGAGTAATGGAGACAAATAAATTTTGACAGGCTTAAACATGTTGGAGCTGGATCAGAGACATTTTCTGAAGAAGGGGGAGACAGGACATCAGTTTCAACTGTTTACACTTTACTGGCACTGAGGTAATGTTATCAACTACTGGATGGCATTGAACAGGCGTGGATGTAACACTCTTCTTTTCTTGAACTTGTGCTTGGAAGAGCATTATCCAGTGGCTGACACTGGTCACTGACTGGTTCATTTGATGCTGTTTGGCCATCAACAACAGAAGCTTGGGCTGATAGGAGGTTCTTTATCCTATTCACTACTATCTCTGCATCAGTTGGGGGCAAAAAAAAATATATATTAACTCTGAAGCTATTGCGCAGAGTATTTCAGAGATGGTGGAGAAGTTACTATTCTTTGATTCCTCTTCTCAAGATCAGTCTAAATCTCCATATCCACCTATGTTGTAGGTGTAACATAATCAAAAGAAATAGCTGATATGGAAGGGATGCAGCCTCCAAAGGACCTGCCAATGCATCCTAAGTCCTAGAGGCACCCACCTTGTGACCTTGTCGACCTACCTTAGGATTAGTAGATACTCTAGAATCTAGAGTATCTACTAATGCTAAGGTAGAGTCTAGATGATGAGTTTGCATATCTTTTATTTTTGGTTGCCCGCAAGACAGCCGAATAGTAGAGATTCATGCATGCCAACAAATCTATCACTGTTGCTTCCTTGTATGCAAAACAATCCTTAGAGTAAGCTGGGTGGGGTTCTATAAAGTTTGGACAGTAGACACCTTTCTTAGGGACTGTACAATCCTTTGTTTCATGGGCTTGACTACACGTACAGCAATTCAAGCCACTGTGGCACAGGTATCTTGTATGGTTATATCCATTACCCTTGAAGCACCAGAGAAGAGTGTGACTGAAGCAATGAAAGGAATATGGAACCTTATTAATAACTGCAGTAGGAAGAAGGGAAGTGAATAGTAGATAATCAACTCTGCCACACCTAATGGCAACCCTGCCTCCTGATTTAGTAGAGGTGTAGGACTGCCTCAAAAGGTAAAGCTAACTCATTACAGCCTTCCTCAGATAATGGTCTCCTCGTAATCATTTAGCAAAACAACTTTTGACCCTCATGCTGGAAGGCTGATAGCAGTGAACATCCCATCGTCATAGTCTTAGCAGGCCCAGACATCTGATAATTTCAGAATCCATTTTTATCACAAGTAATCCCTTTTTTGTAATTAGACGTTATGTCTAACATAATACCCTTTCTAAATGGTGACTTTTTAACATCAAAATATGCTCTCTTAAGGCCGATGGACAAAATCAGTAGCATCGGTTCCCTGAGATTTAATTATTACAGTGTTAGGAGTGTATTCTGGTTCTTGTCAAAAAACTCAGCAGCAATCACCTCAACAACCTTAACACATTCAAGACTTACCTAGCTTTTCTTTGTAGAAGAAACAAACTGAATACCTTTGAAGTCTGATGGGATCACAAAACCGGCAAACACCAGCCAATGCTATCTCTCAGGTGGGGCCAAGGCTTTGAAATGTCCAATATACTCAGAGTCAGTTTCATATCCGAGATTGAGGTGGGATATTTAACGATGGTGTTTATATCAAATATATCTGGAACTGGAGGTCTGTGATCCTGGATATTATTGGTCATTACCACTGATATCTTACAATCACTTCTCTATCTCAGCTATGCAAAAAGGTTCTGACTAAACATATGGTGTAGTTACAAAAGCATCTTGACACTTCCATTCACTATCACTTGTCACATGAAGCTCCCAGTATACAGTCATCTTTGTTAATACAACCACAGGGGGAGCTAGCCAACCTAGCTCGGTGCCAGTACCATACCTAAATGAATGGATAGGGTTCATTTCAGGATAAGTAGCTGACCGTAAAATTTTTGACTCAAACGAACACTAGTCTATCAGTGGCTAATGCAGAACAGCAACCCCCCATACTTTGGAAAAGGTGCTAAAAGAAAAAAAATAAGTCATACACACCACTTCAGAGATATGAAGCATCAAGAACTCTCTCTCTGTATGAACTGTATGGGTGAAGAAACATCACCAAAAAATTCAAGTACAAAACTCAGAAATGTTCCTAATATCTCTTCTTAAAAAGTACTTACCCTGTTGATGTTAAAATCATATATGGAAAAACATATATTTTAATTATTATTGTTAATAAATCTATTTAAATCCCTTCTAATACGACTTCAATCCATACATATAAGATAAAACCTTACTATGAATTTGGAATCATCTACAGAAATAATTTTGAATGGAATGACATAGGTATTGATAGATGACATGCAATCAATCCATGGATATAAGATAAAACCTAAATATCAATGTGGAATCATCTACAGAAATAATTTTTATTGGAATGGCATAGGTATAGCAAGATGACATACAAGCAATCCATGGATACAAGATAAAACCTTAATATCAATGTGGAATCATCTACAGAAATAATATTGATTGGAACAACATAAGCATAGAAGATAACATGTGGTCAGTCCATGGATATAAGATAAAACCTTAATATCAATGTGGAATCATCTACAGAAATAATTCTGAATGGAATGACAGGAATAGCAAGATGACATCCAATATGAATTCTCTGCAGCTTTACTTCTTTGAAAGATATTACTGACTAGTGATGCTGTAAAATTTGTGAATTACTGTTTGTGACACAGCTTATACAAATACAGAGTATAGTTTAGTACCTAAGATAGTTACTGTGTAATGTGTGTGCTTATTACTAAAATAGTAAACTTTAGTATGTCAAGTAAATAATGTTTGTAACCTTTTCATCATGGAGAATTCATCGTGTATAGTAGTCTCAATATATTTGTGGGAGGATACGTTCCAAGACACTCCGAAGGTACTGAAAACCACAGTTAGTACTAAGTCTTTCATACACTGTACAGGGGGTCTTCGATTAACGTCAGGGTTCCATTCCTGACAGCTGATTTAAGTCGGTTTCGACGTAAGTCGGAACACACCTAAATTCCAACCTAGGTCTCCCAACCTATGTTAAAAATAAATCAATTAAAATATTGGTAAAAAATATATGTTCCTAATCTAAGATAAAAATATACTACAACTAAACTTATAGTATTGCTTACCTATTAAATTTATCAATAGTAAAATTACACTACAGTAAAGTGCGTCATAGCTTACCTTTACTTATCTGATTGGCTTGCTTACTGGAAGGGGCATTGCAAGGGAGGGAGAGACTGGTTTATATTCTGCAAGGTTTACCTCTTCAATTTTTATTTCCATGGCAATGGCTTTTCTTTTCTTAGTGGCACTGCCATCAGAACTATTAGTAACATGCTTTGGAGGCATAGTAATGTCGGTAATGAGCGAACACAACGAGAACAGACGAAAACACTAGGCACAATATGGTGGGCAGGAATAAACCGAGTTGCGGTTCTTCTTCCTTTTCTATTGCCACGTGACACCATATTCTTACACTATGCTCAACAAACTATTTTGAATAAAATTGTATTTACTGCTAAGTGTTTGGTATTTTTTTTTTAAATTCAATATAACCAAATATATATTAACAAATACACCTAGTTCTCAGAGTAACACGGAGCTAGGTTCTCAGAAGTGACGGGTTAATGGAAAATCGCATGAAAAAACGAGTCATTTTCCATAGGAAACAATGATAAAGAGAATACCTCGTTCCACCACCGTCCTCAGACACACTATGCCAAAGATATAAGATAAGTAAAACATATTTTATAAGTACATAACAAAGCAGAGAGACCTGTAGTTATTTATATTAACATGCAAATAGTGTACAGTATAAAAGATATATAGATTTACAGTACAGTAAACAAATTAATGCACTCTATTATGCGGTTGGCAACAGGCTTACACTGGGACGTGCATGGTGCCCAGACACACTATACCAAAGATATTAGATAAGTAAAACATTTCATAAGTACATAACAAAGCAAAAGGACCTGTAGTTATTTATATTAACATGCAAATAGTGTACAGTATAAAAGATATACAGATTTACTGTACAGTAAACAAATTAATGCACTCTATTATGCCGTTGGCAACAGGCTTACACTGGGACGTGCATGGTGGCCAGACACACTATACCAAAGATATAAGTAAAATATATTTTATAAATACATAACAAAGCAGAAAGACCAGTAGTTATTTATATTAACATGCAAATAGTGTACAGTATAGGAGATATACAGATTTACTGTACAGTAAACAAATTAATGCACTCTATTATGTGGTTGGCAACAGGTTCACACTGGGACGTGCATGGTGGCCAGACACACTATACCAAAGATATAAGATAAGTAAAACATATTTTATAATTACATAACAAAGCAGAAAAACCCGTAGTTAATTATATTAACAAGCAAATAGTGTACAGTATAAAAGATATACAGATTTACTGTACAGTAAACAAATTAATGCACTCTATTATGCCGTTGGCAACAGGCTTACACTGGGATGTGCATGGTGGCCAGACACACTACACCAAAGATATAAGATAAGTAAAACATATTTTAAAAGTACATAACAAAGCAGCAAGACCTGTAGTTATTTATATTAACATGCAAATAGTGTACAGTATAATATATACAGATTTACTGTACAGTAAACAAATTAATGCACTCTATTATGCCGCTGGCAACAGGCTTACACTGGGATGTGCATAGTGGCCAGTGTTGCTAGATAATGATGTTTTTATTTTCAAATGCATGGTACATTTTAAGATATATATTAATTACAAGATGGTAGTACTGTAATTTAAATAAAAATGTACTTCATCTTTAAGATACTTGAAATAACTTACCAGCTTACATGTATATTTTTTATATTTATCATTTCTCTCATTCATCTATTCTAGCAACAATGATGGTGGCGGTGAGAACGAGGATGCAAAGGTTTTGCCACTTCCGTATCAGCTGATGCACCCTCGCACGCTATTTCCCTGTCGATATTATATCGAAAATTTGTTTGCTGTTTGTTCTTAAAGCTTTTTTACAACTTTCTTTATTCAATCGCATAAAACGGTAGAAGAGGAGGAGGATGCGGGAGAAGAAACCTCTATTGGCAAACGTTTTGCTACTTCTGTATCAGCTGATGCACCCTCGTATGCTATTTTCCTGATGATATTATATTGAAAATATGTTTGCTGTTTGTTCTTAATGCTTTTTTCAAGCTTCTTCATAATATCCAATCGCATTAAGCGGTAGAAGAAGAGGAGGATGGCGGAAAAGTGCCACCGAAGGCAGTCGATTTTTTACTAAAATGAAATTTTTTTTCAAATTGTTTTGCACGGGCATTATTCGCAAATTTTGTATTTTTTACTATTTTTTTTTTTTTTTGGGGGGGGGGCGTTATTGCAATGTTGCGGTTAAAAATGACGAGGAAAAAAGGAACAAGGTGTAAATAAATAAAGCCATGAACTTCATATTTTGAATGTTTATTTTGAATAAAATCATATTTACAGCTATGTGTTTGTTTGTTTTTTAAATTCGTTATAATTCTTCAATATAAGCAAATATATAAAAAATAAATAAATAAAGCCAATATCTTTATAAATACGTATACAGCTGTGTGTTCGTAAGCATTTTGAATAAAACCGTATTTATAGCTATGTTAGTTTTTTAAATTTAATATGATTGAAAAACATAAAGCCATTAACTTGATAAATACGAATACTGCCATGTTGCTAGCTGTGTATTTGTGTGTATTTCAAGTAAAATCATATTTACAGCTATTTTATTTTTTAATTCAATATATTCCTTCAATATAACCAAATATATAAACAAATAAATAAATAAAGCCATTATCTTGATAAATATGAATACAGCGGTGCTGCTAGCTGTTGATTCGTCCGCCTCGCTCACAAACTGTTCAGTGCGCGTGGTTTGAATTTACAGCACCAGCCAGGTAGGTTGAAAAATAAATTTATTAATAATTCATCAATTATTTACTGGCCTTTGACGTAACTCAGAACGACGTTATACAATGACCTACTGTATTTCGTATTCATATGTACCGATAATAAAATTTACTTAAGTAAGGCACAATAGGAAATTTGAAACAATAACTCACAATAATATATAATGATAATAAGAGCAAGATATTTGAATATGCCATTTTAAACTAATGAAGTGTTTTATTTCTGGAATATTCCATATTCTGTTTTCAGTCTGTGATCAAGGTTTCACATTTTGGCAATACAGTATCTGAATTGGTCAGAATTTTTGTTTACTTTTTTTGTGTTTTAATTTTTTTTTATAATTATAGGGGTAAGCAATGTTTTTGCCTAACTTGCTACCATTTTCGATACACTAAAGCATAACCTAATTAATAAGAGTAAATTATTAGACAGGACCATATATGGTGGAAGTTTTAGTAAAGATTGAAAAAAAATTATTCCTGCAGACTGAGTAGATTAGTACGGGGACAGCATTATGGTGATAATAAAGGTTTTGTGACTCTCTTTAAACTTTTTCTTCATACTGAATAGTGAATATTTATGCAGACTACATAGCAGAATAACTGTATAAAGAACACTGACTAAAAAAAAAAAAATATATATATATATATATATATATATATATATATATATATATATATATATATATATATATATATATATATATATATATATATATATATGAATATGCTTTATTATGCTTTTACTTCTAAGTATTTAATTAATTTTACATTTTATACTTTAAAATATTCCATATCAACTTGTATTGATAGTACTGACAGAAAGTATATATATTAAAATATAAGAGCAGAGCAACTCTATAAGTACTATAATGTATTATATTCTCTTAGATATTGAATAATCACGTTTCTATAGCTTTGAACCAAGTAGCATTCCAGAAAGTTAACAGCATATTTTAAGATTTTATGTGAAAGTCATTTACTGAACAATAATGCCTTTGTAAACAATGGTTTCGAGAACTTTTACAGCATATCCAGCATCATGTTCGTGCTCATCATCTGGCTCCAGGACCTGGGCATCCAGTATATTGATCTTGAATGACGTACCCAGGCTATAGATCTGTTCATAAGGATAAGAATACTGTATACCACAAGATGAGAGAAAGAAATGAACTCATAAATAATTAAAAGTAAGTATGCCAAATTACAGAGTACTTGGCATCTGTTTCGTGTAAACTGAGAGGTAAGGTATCATTGAGTGTTAATTTTACTTACTACTATTAGCCGATTTACTGATAGTGAAGATGAATGGTATCTACAAGAGAGCTAAACTTACATCAATCAGAGCTATAAAGAATATTGATATATGATATTTCATGCTATTACCACTACAGTTAGCTAGGTTAATCAAAAATATACTGAAAGCCTATATAACATATACTAATGGCTAAAATATTTATTAACCAAAGCAGTGTATTCATTGTCATTAACTAATTACTATTGCAAACAGGGTCAATGAGGCTTGAACCTGAAAAGTAGGATTAATATATTGGCAGTATTCATATTTTTTCAATTGTTTGATGAAGTATCAGTCCAGTTCTATACACATTAAACCGATGGCACATTCATATCCCAAAGTAGCAATGAAGACATGTATAGGAGAAATACCATAGCCTATTGCCAACTACCATGATGCCACGATTTAGAGCTCCACAAGGTTAAAGAAAAAGAAATAAAAAATAAAAGATTGCCAAGAAAGCCAAAGTAAAGAATAGAAAATTACCCGTTAGTAATCTTTGTGGATGTGCTCTTTGTGGATGTCCTCAGTTTTGACAAGCAAGAGTACTTTATTAGCATAAGATGAAGGTGAGGAGGACTTATAGATTCAAGGCAGTAATACGAAACGGAAGTCATATTTTCCTAATAATATGGCATATTGTATGCAAAAAAATAAGTCTTTTATGTAAGAAACTGTCAACAAGGATACACCTTAAGCATACAAGTAGATATAATACTGTATTAGGTATTAAAATGTATGCACTAAAATTTCTAAAACAAACTAGTCCTTAATGAAATGTGTCTTGAATAAAATCGTAGGGTTGAAAAAATGAGACTAAGTATCTTAAAAGATAAGAAAAGCAACTGCCTCCTGTGACAAAAAAAAACCTTATAGAAAGATTTAAAAGGACAAATTATATTGATATAAGTTGTCATTGAATGGACAAGGCAAAGTGAAAGAGTGACAACACTAGGAACAGGAATGGATTTAATAAAATGAGGGACACACCCATGTCATTTTTATTTTGCACTATATAAAGCCAGTTCTAGCCTGAGAAGCATTAAAGACATTAAAAATGAACAAAAAAGGAACCTCTTAGCAGAGCATTTCACTATTATTACTCTAGTCCTTGATGTTAATGCCAATGGAAATAAGATTTTATCATAAGGAAACAAAATTGTTGATCGGAGGGCTCTCTAAGGCTACATTTTACAAGTGATTCCCAATACTGGTAAAGACTACGTCTCCCCAGTTTATGCAAATGTTTGGTTTGATGGTTAAAGCAGCCATATGTATTGGTAAATGACCATATAAAATGCTAGTAAATAGAAACAAAAAAAGTTTTCAATAGGGCCTCCGCCTTTCTTTAATGGGAAATGCAATATGCAAAGCTAACCATGGTGTTACATGGTGAAGATGAATAATACTGGTGCACAAGGTATGAGCAGAGAAAGGTGTAAACTAATTAGAAATCATTTCCATCTAAATTACCAAACATGAGGGTGGACAGTGGAATCAATGTCTCTTTAATATTTTTTTTTCTCCGACTTTCTCAGATAGGGAGGTGGTGTTCTGGTTACCATCTGAGAACAAGATAAACTAAGATTGACCTGGTAATAAGGCAATGACTAAGGAAAATTTGTCCAAATCCACATAAACGTTCAATCTAGAAAAATACAGAAATAAAGTACATCTGCAGCTGTAAAGTTTTTCGCCTGTGGCATGACAATCCTAGAGAATTATGAAAAATGCCTGGTCAACAGTCTATTCCAAGATCATCAGTTTGTTTTTTGAGTTTGTTTCCTTAGATATTCTAAAATTCATTGATATGGAGGCTCAATGAAGCAGATCTCTCATTTGTAGCAACTTCTAGTAGAAAGTACTCAGCAGTTCTGAGAAGAGAACTAGCTGTATTCATTTTCTTAAGACGGAGTGCTGTTGCATTATCCAAATGCAGGAAAATTAGCAAGACTTTCTACAAATCTACTAGTTTATGGGACAGAAGGATTATTACTGATTCTATGACATTAAAGGGAAAAGTGGCAAAGCTTACAGACCAAATGCCCTTCCCGTCTTGACAATCTGAAGTATGAAGACTCCAGTTTTAAAGAAAGGTGTTTAAGAGGAATTTCTGAGGTTTAAAGTAGCAGTGGAAACATTGCTTTAGGATCAGGGTATATGAGCCTTTAAAGTCCTGTAAATGGATAAGAAAGAAGGGTAAAGTGAATGTTGGATTACCTTGAGAATGAACACCAACATATTTAGTTGTCGGCTCAAAAAGCATAAAATATGAACGGGGTACCTATATATTTGAAATTTCTTTTCATAATTCTATACAAATAACCTCCAAAATGACAACCCTGTAAAGAAAGACATGTGTTTAGCAAGGTCAGAAGTGAGGAGACTTTCTCATATATTTTGGACTAAAGGAAATACAAACAGATATAATTAATTTTTTTTTTTTTAAATGCAGTAATTTTAGGGGTATAAATTTGAGTGTGGTAGGAAAAGTGTATGGTAGGATACTGATTAATAGGATTAGGGATAAGACAGAAAATGTGATCACGGAAGAGCAGAGTGGCTTTAGGAGAGGTAGAGGTTGTATAGATTAGATTTTAATAGTTAGGCAGTTATGTGAGAAATATTTAGCAAATGGTAAGGATGTGTATTTTGCATTTTTGGATCTGGAGAGGGTGTATGATAGAGAGGCAATGTGGAATGTTTTGAGGAGATATGGAATTGATGGTAGACTGTTGCAAGCATTGAAGAGTATGTATGAGGGCAGTAGAGCTTCTATTAGGGTAGGGAATGAAGTGAGTGAGTGGTTACCAGTGAGCGTGGGACTGAGACAGGGATGTGTGATGTCACCATGGCTGTTCAATTTGTATAGTGATGGAGTCGTAAGAGAGGTGACTGAGCGAGTGCGTGGTCAAGGTTTGAGAATGGTATATGGGGATGATAACGAATGGGAGCTGAATCAGTTGCTGTTTGCAGATGATACTGTGGTGGTGGCAGATTCAGAGGAGAAGTTGTGTCAGTTAGTCAGAATTTGGAATGGTGTGTGAGAGAAGGAAGTTGCGAGTGAAAGTGGAAATGAGTAAGGTTATGAGGTGTAAAAGAAATGAGGATGGTGCTGGATTGAATGTTATGTTGAATGGAGAGACACTTGAGGAAGTTGATCAGTTTAAGTATTCAGGCTCGGTTATATCTGCAAATGGTGGAGTAGAAGCAGATGTGTGTCACAGAGTGAATGAAGGATGTAAAGTGTTGGGTGCATTGAAAAAAGTGATGAAGAATAGAGGGTTGGAAATGAATGTTAAGAAAGTATTGTTTGAGAAAGTGGTTGTGCCAACAGTGATGCATGGATCAGAGTTATGGGGTATAAAGGTAAGTGAGAGACTGAAACTAAATGTGTCTGAGATGAAATACCTGAGGAGTATTATTGGTGTATATCGGTTGGATGGGGTTAGGAATGAAGTGGTGAGAGCAAGAACGGGTGTGAGGAAAGAATTAGCAGCCAGAATAGATATGAATGTTCTGAGAAGGTTTACCCATGTGGAGAGGATGGATGATGAAAGACTGCTGAAAAGTTGATGAATGCGAGAGTTGATGGAAGAAATGCTAGAGGAAGGCCTAGGTTTGGGTGGATGGATGGAGTAAGGAGAGCCCTAAATGACTGGAGGATGGATGTGAGGGAAGCAAGTGAGTGTGCTAGGAATAGGAATGAGCAGCGAGCAATTGTGACACAGCTCTGATGGGCATCTGCTGTTACCACGGGGCTGCATCTTACAGAGGTAGCCCTGTGGTAGGGGCATAAGGGGAGTTGGCATTATGAAGCAACAAAGGTTGTGGAAGAGCCAGGAGGATGGGCTGTGGCACTCCAGCAGGGCAATCTGAACGGTCGCTAGCTCCCTCGTCATTGCCTATAGAGCAAAGTAATCCCCTTATTGTTTCTTTCTTTTTTATGTCGGCTACCCCCCAAATTGGGGGAAACAGCCAAGGTAAATGGAGTGGATAATTAACTTACAAACAAGGAATGTAGCCATGTGTACTTCAGGAAACCAAGAAGTAAGAATTCCAGACCAATTTGGGAAAGAATTTCGGCGTATTCTGATTAGAGACTGGTAGTGCATGACATCATTAGGGGGTTTTCAGGACTACTTTCATATAAACCTCTCCACTTGTTCTATATCTCATTCTAAGCAAACAATAAAGGGGTGTCTACCCTGGATATTAGATAGACATGAACGAGGTCCCCCTCCCTAAGTAATATACTCACTGATCCCTCCCACTTTTTTTTTATATAGATTCTCCAACCAAGGATGGGTGGAACAGGTCATGGAAGACCCGTAGGGTGGGCATCAGCCAGCACAGGCCCCAACCCCCCAGTGTGGTGCCCAGCCACAGCAATAGCCTCCCCAGTAAGCAGTTTAAACTCTCTTGCCTGGACAAGGCTCAACTGTCGACCTTGCGAATGCGAGGCCAGCGCATTTACCTCTGTGCTAGCCAGGAGGCTTGATCCCTCCAATGGCTTTTCTTATTATATATAAGACGTTGGTGCGCTCTCGTTGAAATGAATAGAATCCTCATGACATCCTCCAATGGACAGTTACTCTTTGTAGGGGGCTATCATGGCTTTGCAAGGTCCTCCCAGAATCAGCAATTGGCTGCCATGGTGGACCAATTGAGGTTCATTTCTAATAAGAGAAACCTGATGAAGGAGACGAGAGTTTCAGTATAATATGTGGCAATTTTCTCTCTTCAGAATGTACTGGAAGGCAGTCCAAATTGTTTCTTACTCCTAAGATGACTTCTGTCATTGTCATGGTGGGACTGTAGCTGAGGGCTGAGAAAATCTGGTGAAAGTTTCCCTCAGCAATATCATTCATACCGGTATAGAGGGGAATTTGATTCTATGTAATATTTCGTCATCAACCTTGAAAGTAAGAGAAGATGGGAGCAAGAAGTGGACTCAGATTCTCTTGAGTAATGCTACTAAGCAGTGCTAGTGTGGCGAAAGAAGGGATACGAGAACCCCTTTCCCTTTGCATCCGTCGAATATATGTAAACCATATGAAAGCTCCAAAGTAGAAGGAGGTAGCTAATATTCTAATGGCATTGACAGAGCCGAATTATCCAGCAGACTGAATAAGCTGACGTGTATAGGCTTGGTAGTATATTTTTTTTTCAGTCAGGAGTCATTAAGACGCTTCTAGCCTATATTATGTAAAAATAGAAAAAAAAGCAGACAAACATTTCTTCATATTTCTGAACTACTATAACAATGATTGGCAATAAGGCACTGTCCATGCAAAAATGTTTGAAGCAAATGCCGACTGAAGTGCCATGAAATGAAATTGTGACAGTCCTTTTTTTTTAAGTAAAAAGGGAAAGTAATTGATGTCTTATGTGCTACAGTTTACATAACGGCTCTTTGACATACGTTCTTTAGTATTTTGCTTTAAACTGGAATAGCCTTCCTTATTATCTTCAAAAACTGGTTTCATAGGTATGATGCGATTTCTAACAAACTTGTCTCCTGGGAAAATGATTTCTGTGAGTTATTATGATGTGGAAGAAGAGCCCGATCGGTTAGTAACTATTTGTCACTGTGGTCTTTGAGGAAACTTTTCTCTGGAAATTATTCATTTAGGAGTTTATATTCACAAATTACAAAATACGGAAGGTGATTATGTCAAGTCTTATATTGCCTTTTCGATGCTTAGAAGCCTTGTAACCAACAACAGCTAAGATACTTTTCCCAGTATTTTTATATGCCTACAAATATTCTTGGTCTTTTTGCATCAGGCTAGTCTATTGAGAGTTCCTTTAACACCCTCCAAAATGTAAAAAAGCTATTTACAATCTATGGTAGAAGATGAAAAGCTAAACAACTTCCTTTAATTCTCACGGAGTCCCCAGATCCCAGAAATATGGATTTCTGCCTGTTGTGAATTAGTTTATAGTTAAATAGAAGATTTAAGTGAATCTTCAATGAATTACATTTACAACCATTTGTAATTATCAATATTATGTGATTACCTAATTGTGATTACCTAATTGTGTTTACGGGAAAGAGCCCAAAGCTCGTATCTTCCCGTCTCCTGATCGGTTCCATTTTTAGACTTAGTGATACTTATCATACCTGTCCTTAAAACTATGGATTGAGGTAGCATTAACTACCTCCTCGCTTAGCGAATTCCAATTATCAACTACTCTTACACTGAAAAAGTATTTCCTTACATCCTGCAAACAAGTTTTCTTCCGAAGCTTCAAACTATGACCTCTAGTTCTAGAGCCAGCCATATCGAAATATCGATCCCTATCCACTCTATCATAACCATGAAGGAATTTAAAGACTGTCACCATATCCCCCCTTACTCTTCTAGCTTCGAGTGATGGCAAGTCTAATTCCCTCAGCCTCTCATCATAACCGAGATTGCGTATTTCTGGCACCAGTTTCGTGGCATGTCTTTGAACTTTTTCAAGCTTAGCTATGTGCTTTTTCAAGTGCGGATTCCAAAAGGGGGCTGCATATTCGAGTTTTGGTCTCACATAGGTTACATAAATATTTCTGAACATTTCCTTGTCCATGTGCCTGAAGGCTACCCTTACATTTGATAAGAATGCATATGCTGCCCTTACTACGCCATTTATATGTATTTCTGGAGACAAATCTGCCAGTATGTTTACTCCTAGATCTCTCTCATTTTCTGTCTCTTGAAGTTGTACTCCAGCCACCGAGTAGTCAAGCTTGGGCCTTCTTGCACTTGTACCCATTCTCATTACCTTACATTTTGAGGTATTGAATTTCATTAGCCACTTTTCTGACCACTCATGCAGATTATTTAGATCCTCCTGAAGTTCTCTACCATTGTTCTCGTTTTTTACTTTCTTCACAATCTTTGCATCATCCGCAAACATATTCATGAATGAATTTACAGACTCTGGTAGGTCATTTACATATACAAGGAACAAAAGTGGCCCTAAAACTGAACCCTGTGGAACTCCACTACTAACTCTTCTCCATTCAGACACTGAGTGTCTTACTCTAACCCTCTGTTCCCTTCCTTCTAAGTAAGTTTTTATCCATTCCAAGACATTTCCACCTATTCTAGCCATTGATTGCAGCTTCCTAATAAGTCTCCCATGTGGAACAGTGTCAAACGCTTTCTGGAAGTCTAGGAATATGCAATCTGCCCAGCCCTCTCTTTCCTGTAAGATTTGGCTTACCTCATCATAAAATTCTAATAAGTTTGTTACTGTTGATCTTCCTTCTCTGAAGCCATGTTGCCTCACTGACAAAAAGTTGAAGGATTCCAAGTGAAGAGAGATATGTTTCCTTAGTAGTTTCTCCATAAGTTTGCAAACTATGCTGGTCAAGGAAACTGGTCTATAGTTCAGAGCCGTATCCCTCCTTCCCTTTTTGAAGATAGGTATCACATTTGCTTGTTTCCAGCATCTTGGAATCTCCCCCGACTCCAATGACTCCTTAAATATGATACTTAGTGCCACTGATATTGTGTTTGCGCATTTTTTAAGCATTGTTTATGACATACTAGTATCTTTGACAGGAGTGTCCAATAACTAATAACTCATAAAAATTCAAATTATCAAAAGAGAGAAAACGCCCAGAATAAGCTAGTAAATTATATTCACAAGATGACAATAACTGCCA
Source organism: Halocaridina rubra (assembly GCA_037179515.1). Lineage (NCBI taxonomy): Eukaryota > Metazoa > Arthropoda > Malacostraca > Decapoda > Atyidae > Halocaridina > Halocaridina rubra. The sequence continues at coordinate 87,969 of JAXCGZ010007815.1, forward strand.
ATGATATCGGTGTTGAGAGGAGTAAGCAATAATGTGGTGAAGGAGCCCCAAGTTGCCTAACGCCTAGGGAGCCTATTATGTCTAAATCTGGCCTAGGTCCAGGTTTGTAGGAAGCATCCATACTAAAGAATCTCAAACCTCTTACTCGAGATAGAAAGAGGCGGAACGGTGATTGTCTACTGTGGCAAACAAATTGACCTGAGGCATAAGAATGATCAAAATTACTCTCTAGAATGAGGAAAATTACACAGTGTTCTTTCTGAGGCCAGGGTTTGGTCCCTGAAATATCGTTTTCCATTATCTTACAGCTGCCAGACACATGAAGTTTTTTATATAGCAGATGATGAATAAATAGGATACAGTTCATCCTAGGAAGAGATGTGGCTTATCCCTTTCTTGATGCAATTAAACAAAATAGGATTGTATGTACGAAAGAAGATGCAAGAAACCTTCTTGATCGCTAGTGCTCCTTAATGCAAAGTACTCTGCCCTTAGTTTTTGGATGTTGAAGTGAATAGAGGCAAATGTTGTCCCTTTCCTGGCCATCGAAGATGAAAATGCGGTCATATACAGACTGAGACAGTGGGAAGGGATTTAAGGATTTATTAACCAAGTGTCTTGGATAAAGTAGTTTTCAAGGAAACAGATGCGTACGTTGATGACTTTGAGAAGGCTCTTTAATATTAGTCTACGATCACTAAGAAGATGAAGTAGTCTATAATGAATTTTATCTCCCTGTGAGATATCGCTGGTAGCAGAAGGCACTGTGTTTGGAAAAAGGTGTTCTATTTGAAAGCCAATTACTTGAGTGACTAACATGGCTTAAGCCGAGATCGTAACTGACAAATGATGAACCAAATTTTGTATCTCTAGATAGAGCTCTTACTAGCTGTTAGTAGCTATGTGAGCTGGATATATCTCTCAATTGTATTTGCCCATACCAACCAGTCGCCTTAGATAGTAAGTAGATTATGACCTTTATGACTGGGGTAAACATGTTGAGGAAATATTCAGCATGAAAAACTATAGCCTAAAACTGAATGTAAGACCCATACTATATCTTAAGTTGGGAGAGTTGAGGATGACTGTCCTCTAAGTCTGGAGATGTTTTGTTGGAGGAAGAAAGCTCAACAATGACACAAGGAAGTTACTAGTCTTTTATGGGACCAACTGTAAGGAAGGCCAGGGAGCCGACCTCCTTGAGCAGTAGGTCTCGTAGCAAAAACAGCATCACTGATGTCAAGAGAAGTGAAAAATATTTGACTATATGGAAAAGTAAAGAGGCCTTACTTGACCATGGAATAAGCAACTCCAGTGATTCCACTGTTCTTTAATATGTACTACACTATCCACCAACAAGATGTCAAAGACGATCACAGGATGGCTTGCAGATTGTGGACTTGGGATTTGATTAAGGCTGGGGAGGGAGAGAGGTGCTCCATCAGTTGCCTTGACAGGATTGAGACACCACCACTCTGATTACCGTCTTACATGAGGAATGTACAACTCTATTATGCTAAAATCCACCTTGAATCTACCTTGATTAAAGCAATATTTTCATATGCAAAAACCATTAGACATTTGGTAACCTCTCAGAAGGATGTTAACATAAAAAGAAAAGATTAAAAAAAAAAACTCTTGGAAAAAATCCTAGATAAAATTCATATAATTTCCTGACAATTTTTCCCCTAAGTTTGTGGGAGGTTCTCAGAATTCTTGATAATGGGTTATGATGAAGTCTGAAGTCGACCAACAAATGTAAACAGATTCAAGGGCATCAACAGTGCCTGTGGATCCCAACTGACAGCCAGTGTGAAAAAATATCGAAAGCCTTCTTCCTAGAGTTGGGTACGAAAATGAATGTGAATGATATGTCCCTGCAAAGAGGCACAGAACACATCTGCTAATATACACCAGAAAAGTTCTATTGTTCTTCCTAATACCCTGGTCTATCTAAAGTTTTCAAAGGCCCCATAGTGACAGAATGGGAAATTGGGAAGAAACTGAAGACATTTTCCTAATTCGCTTCAAAACCCCTATTTCCGAGATATTAAGCGTCCAGCAGTCTCTCCAGGCTGTACTGTATCCTCAAAGGCCCTTGCATTCTCCTAAAACACCATCCTAAAGGAATGGCAGTCCTTTTTTTTGCAAGATTGCTGGTACATGGGTACAGATTCATCACTCTTGATCTCTGTAGATTCTTAAATTACATTGACAGTCCTTTACCATACATACGCTTAAAGGAAAGTGAGCCCATTGCCTTGATGAAGAAGAGCACTCTATTTCCTGTTCCTAATTTTCTGGATGGAAATCAGCGGTTTAAACCAAGAAGGTTGCATACTTTATGAATAACATTCCTAGGTCCTCCTTAGGCTCCCCTAATTTGGTTACTGGGTGTCAAGGTAAAAAGGCTTGCCCAACATGGTGTAAAAGAATCCGATCACACTTGGGAAGAGGTCTTAAAGAATATCAATTGCAGAAAACGTATCTAGACGCTCTGTATAGCACGCACATCTTAACAAGAAAAGGCTACCCAATTCATCATCATGGTCATGAACTTCTTGAGAAGTAAAGTGACATCCTGGGATCCTATCCTTGAGGGTAAAACTGTTTTATATGACTGTTTGAGCTTATAAAAACAAATCCAGCTGAGAGAGCATTTAAAGATGTATATTATTTACTATCCAAATCCTGGCTATTAAGAACAAATGCTAGGTATTGGTTTTATATCTCCATGAAAAACTATATGTGTTTATAGTTCTCATCATTTGAGGTGTAGAAGGGAAGTTAGAGCCCTTCAGCTACCATTTCATGGCTTTGGACGGATAAACAGTCATTTGTTGACCTTATATAGGTCTCTGCCATACTAAGGTCGAAGGTGGTGGAAATCAATGCCTAGTCATGAGGAAATTCGCAGAATAATAAAAGTAACAAATCATGGGAAAATAAAATAAAGCTGTAATTGCCTAATAGGTCTTACGGGAAAGAGCTACAAGCTCGTAATTTCCCGTCTCCTGGTCGGTTCCATTTTGTACTTAGTGATACTTTTCATACTTGTCCTTCAAACTATGGATCGAGTTAGCATTAACTACCTCCTCGCTTACGCTAAAAAAAGTACTTCCATACATCCTGCAAAGAAGTTTTCTTACGAAGCTTCAAACTATGACCTCTGGTTCTAGTGCCAGCCATATCAAAATATCAATCCCTATCCACTCTGTCATAACCATGAAGGAATTTAAAAACCGTTACCATATCCCCCTCAATCTTCTAGCTTCGAGTGATGGTAAGTCTAATTCCCTCAGCCTCTCCTCATAACTGAGATTGCGTATTTCTGGCACTAGTTTCGTGGCATGTCTTTGAACTTTTTCCAGCTTAACTACGTGCTTTTCCGAGTGTGGATTCCAAAAGGGGGCTGCATATTCAAGCTCTGGCCTCACATAGGTTACATAAATAATTCTGAACGTTTCCTTGTCCATGTGCCTGAAGGCTATCTTTACATTTGCTGAGAAAGTATATAATGCCCTTACTATGCCATTTATATGCATTTCTGGAGACAAATCTGCCAGTATGTTCACTCACTGATCTCTCTCACTTTCTGTCTCTTGAAGTTCTGCTCCTACCATTGAGTAGTCAAGCTTGGGCCTTCTTGCACTTGTACCCATTCTCATTACCTTACATTTTGAAGTACTGAGTTTCATTAGCCACTTTTTGGCCACTCATGCAGACTATTAGGTCCTCCTGAAGTTCTCTACCACTGGTCTGGTTTTTTACTTTCTTCACAATCTTTGCATCATCTACAAACATATTCAAGAATGAATTTACAGACTCTGGTAGGTTATTTACATATACAAGGAGCAAAAGTGGCTCTAAAACTGAACCCTGTAGAATTCCACTACTAAGTCTTCTCCATTCAGACACCGAGTGTCTTACTCTAACCCTCTGTTCCCTTCCTTCTAAGTAAGTTTTTATCCATTCCAAGACATTTCCACCTATTCTTGCCATTGCTTGCAGCTTCTTAATAAGTTTTCCGTGTGGGACTGTGTCAAATGCTTTCTGGAAGTCTAGGAATATGCAATCTGCCCAGCCCTCTTTTTCCTGTAAGACTCGGCTTACCTCATCATGAAATTCTCATAAGTTTGTGCAATGGCCTACGTGCATGAAGTCTACGTGTTTGATATCCATAATTTTAAAAGAGAGGGGGAAATGACGGAAAAATCTATGTTAAAGCATGCAAAACTTACAATCGATATTCAGATTATTGGTGATCCAAACCTTATGAAACTGCACTGATTGGTCAAGAATTGGAGTTGATAAATATAACAATAAAATTCACACTTGAAAAAGGAAGACGTTTAGAAACTACTGCTTTGGAAGCAGATGTGTGAAGAGTGATAATGTCATGTCACTGTGTTCAGGAGGTCCTCACAGAGGCCTTGGAATGATGGGCAATGATGCTATCTTTGATTGGCAACCTACTGACACAGAAGCCCAAGGAGAAAAATGGTTCATTCCCTGTATATTAGGCTGCATGAATTACTTGGGTCTGCAAGAGCATTAAAAATTCTAGCAAACTATGAAGGTGCTTTTACATTGAATACAAATTACTCCTACCTGTCAGGCTAGCTGATGCATGCCATGCAAGAAATTACATGATAACTCTAAGGTAGCTCTACACTCTACTTCAACATAATGTTGTAAATCCTACTACTCATGGAGATACTACTAAATGATGTGAAAGGTAAAACAAAGAAATTCATTACGCATACTATACCTTAGTACACCAGTAATGCTTTTCAGGTAGTTGCATAGGGGTCCCTAGGCTCAAGTCACCGACCCAGAAGGAAGTGAATATGCAATCATCAGCTACTTGAATATTGATCTGAAAAAATATAAATGTGTATTGTCAAACACAGTAGTCAATATGGGTCATATATCTGTGTTCTGATACATCTTTTGCAGTAAACACAAATGTGAATTATTTTTAATCAATAAAAAGTGGATGACCTAAATGCAGATGTACAAGTAGGACATCTTAACAATTTTTTTTACACTGTACTTTATATAACGGTGATGGCTCCCAAAAATGCTAACATTCAAGCAGCCCATTCCTCAATCCCTCCTCGTTCTTTTCCAACCCTCCACAATCCTATAACAACCTTCAAAATCCTGCATTCAAGAAACGTGTTCCCCAAAAAAACTGTTTTTTCAAAAGTTACTGACCCTAAAGGTTCAAAAATAACAGACATGACTCATGTTAAGGGTGGAAAAATGCCAATGATTTACCTGAATCATCAGAGACCAGACACTTAAGGGATTTTGTATGTACAGTCATCCTGCATCTTATGGTAACTTAACAAATGCAATTTAGACTTTACAAAAATTGATACTAGTAAATAAAAATAAGTGAAAATTACAATATGAGTAGGATATTGTATAATGAAATTTACTGTATATTGTTTCACCTTTTTATCAACATTATTATTATTATATTATTATTGTTATTATTATTATTATTATTATTATTATTATTATTATTATTATTATTATTATTATTATTATTATTATTATTATTATTATTATTATTATTATTATTATTATTATGTTTTAAGCTTTAAACAGCTAATACATATAGATATGAATGTATTGTGACCACTGCTAACAGTACAGTGAAGACAAGATGATAGAAAAAGTGTCTAGGGCAGAGTAGCCAGTTCTTCTACTGATAAATTTCAATTAACATTTTATCAACTTCCTTCTTCTTCTTCTTCTTCCTCTTCTTCTTCTCCTTCTTCTTCTTCTTCTTCTTCTTCTTCTTCTTCTTATTATTATTATTATTATTATTATTATTATTATTATTATTATTATTATTATTATTATTATTATTATTATTATTATTATTATTATTATTATTATTATTATTAT